>BOPM01001344.1:14371-45030 GCA_022179025.1 Porites australiensis
CGTAACTCGGCTGAATCTCCTTTGATGTCCAATTCCTCAGACTTGCTAAGTCCTACAGCACCGGATGCTGCACCGGTTGGGGCTATATAACGGAATGGGAATGCCGGAGGGAACATGTATGTTCGATCACTTGTCTTCCAGTCAGGCCAGAGTCTGTTGAGGTATTCTTCACAAGCTTCCTCGAAAATACAAAAGTACTTGCCCGCTGAATCCTTCACTACACACGGCGAAGCCATTGCTGCATCAAACACGGAAGTAATGTACCTGTTTGCTTTGCTACCGCGCCTTATTCCAAAGGCCGTGGACCCGACCCCAAGGAATAATGCACCTTTATAAAATGGCCATGCATCCTCGGAGACCCAGGGGCAGTTAGTCGGGACGATACAATGTTCGTGGTGAAAGTTAAGGAACATTATATCGTCCCGACTAACTGCCCCAGGGTCTCCGCGGATGATGGCCATGTCTCAAAAGGACTGGAAATAAACAAATTCAAGAATTTGATTGGCTAAAATCGATCTTGACCGCGGTCTAGATTTTCCCATCTAGACCGGCATCTAGAGCGATCTTGTTGTAACAGTTGTCCTCAAATAGTTACAAACAAAGAATATGAAAAAATTGGTTTGTTTGTTCTACGAAAGCCGAGGAGGGTCTTCCGACTTCTGACTTCCGACTTCCGATTTCCAACTTCCGACTTTCCACTTCCAACTTCCCACTTCTAACTTCCGACTTCTGACTTCCGACTTGACTCCTGTTGCAGGCTCGACTGCCGCTCGATCCGCCACGCGGGTTCTAGCCACAAAAGAGAACAACTAAAGTTGCTCTTGTAAAAGCAACTAAGCACAGAGCCAGGCAACTGATGAGGTTCGCTTGGGGAACCGAAACCATGGTCTTGCCTGATCACAAAGTGGCAACAGTGTTAACAAAACAGTCCAAACACTGTTAAGCTTATTAAAAACCTATAACCAAGGAAGGAAATACACGCTCCAGTCAAAAGAATCACATTTTCTTTAGAAAAACACTAAGCTGGAATCTACTGAGTCGCAATGCATTCTCCATAGTTGATGCGGCTTCATTTTAAGCCGCACTTCATTCTTATCACTTTGGATCTGTAAATCACTATCCGTGATAATTTAACATCCTGCAAAGAAAACTAACGAGCTGGGCCCAGCGTGATACAGAATTGCATATTCACGGACTAAAAACAGTCATATAGTTATTCAGGTCCAGAAGGCACTTTGGAGAAAATTAAAGCCCTTAGTCGGCCGTAATAAAAAGCTTTAAAGAATATGCTCTTGAATCAGAGGGCAAATCCTGCCGACCAGAAACAAAAACCACAGTAAATCGATATGTATGCCATGACCTCTCAATGTGAAATAGGCGGCTTAACCAGAACCTTCTAAAGCATAATCTACCCAGCAGAAGGGAAAAAAACGTTTTTGGAACAAGCAGCATTTTAGCATAAGGTAAAAGTCGAGTAGGCCTATCACCGCCTTTCAATGCTACGGAAGTTGGAAGTCGGAAGTTGGAAGTCGGAAGACCCAGCTCGGCTTTCGTATTGTACAAAGTGTGTACAAAGCTGGACTTTGAACAGTTGTTTTCGTCCCGTTTGGACTGGAGACCAGTGACAGAACTGAAAGCCAGCTAAATGCTTGAGCCTGCGCAAGGAAACAAATAAAATTATTTATCTTTTTGTTCCTTTGCTTTCTTGTTTGGCCATATAATAAACATCTTATTAACCGAGCTAGGTCGGTGTGTATGGGAGAATCTTGACCTCGGTCGCTGGTATAGACCTCACTGCGTTCGGTCTGTACTGGCGACGTCGGTCAAGATTCTCCCATACAGACCTCCCACTCGGTTAATAAGAGCTAAATAATCGTCAAATTTACCAATTTAAGTATGAAACAGGTTTGCAAGCTGAAAAAAAAGGCGATTAATTCTTTTGTTCAGGTTAAGGTGGCTTGACTGGATTTTTCGAGGGATACTTACCTGCCAAGTTTAAGCATTTACTACGTCGCCATTAACAAATATATCTGAAAAAGTTTACCACAGCTACAAATTTACCACGATCCATGTTTCAATGACATCGGAGTTGCCATGGCAACGTAACGATGTCATTACTTTTTTAACTTGCTTTGTATTTCTGGGTACCATGCGCTTTTTTTTTCACAAATCGCTTACGGGGGCTTGTACCTCCCTTGGCTTCCTCGTTTATGGCAACATTTGAACGATTTTTTCAGAGCGTTTTGGAAATATTTTGAAAAAAAGTTTTAAGGGTCAGAAAAACAGTGAATAACTATGCTATCGACATAATTGGCTAATATCTAAAGAACATGACGACGTCTGTAAATGCACTTTCATCTCATAGTGATTTGATGCCATTCTAAACTGTGTACGAAAAAAGTAAAGATATTGATTGCTTGGCAGATTCCAGGAAAGAGGAATTTGATTAGTCTACAAACGTGGTAACAAAAGCAGCTAAACGCATGTAAGTTGGTTCACACCTACAAATTTCACGGTAATTTAGAAACCGCGAGTGGGCCCTATATCCGGCTAACCGGCTTTTACCACCCTAATCATGATGATGATGATGATGATGGTTGCGCTGACCGCTCGTCTCCCCTGCACCATTTTAGTATCGTTCCCGGAGCTTTTTTTACTCAGTAATAACGTCATCCTCGATCAGTTTTACTTCATCTTAAATCAGTTTCGAAAAGATAGCATGGGCAACGAGATCTGAATTGGGACCTTAGATACACCGTTTCTGCCCATGGGTACTGGTAGGGAAAATGTTTTGCAATCGTTGTGTTAATACCGAAGGGAGCGATGCGTACCCAAATGTGGTATTCCCGTAAATGACCTAACTGACCCCCCTCCCCCTCAAGTAAACGCCTCTTGTCTAGAAAACGCCCCCTCTGCGATGTTCAGTTTGTATTAGACTCCCTCTTCAATAGACGCCCCTCCCCCACCCGTGACCGTTCTCAAAATACTAGGAATTAACAAAAAGAAGCAAAATCATTCAATTTATTCATTTTGTTGCTTGATTAACAAGGGTTTGCGCATTGCATCTTGATCAATGTCAAGTTCAAAATAAGAAGGACTAAAGATGCAACACAATGATCTGCTAGGCCTAGCCTTCGGGGTAAGAGATGGTCTACCCGTAATTACGACTAAGAGCATGGGTAAGTTGCACGAACTCCCACACTGGAAACAGTGAATCTTCCCTTGCTGATCTTAAGGTCTCCATTTAGAGTCTCTCCCGCCGAAGACCCTGAATATAACCCCAGAAAAGGTTTCTTCGAAAAAAGCTTAGGGCAAGTGTAGACATTCTGCTAAGCTTTCTCGAGCAAACACGCCAGAGCAAGTGTCAAAATATGAAGATAAGTAATAGTAGCTGCGTACAAAACATTTGTTTTTTTCTTTCTTTTTTTGTTTTGTTTTTAAACTAATACATTAAAATTTAGTAAAGATGAAGGGTATTAAGACCTCCTTTACAGTTTCTTTTGTAGTAAAGATGAAGGGTATTAAGACCTCCTTTACAGTTTCCTTTGTAAACTGACTGATGCAGTTCAATAGATTTCAAATGGTAGACCATACAGGGGAAAGATTAGTAATCGGCTCCCGACAAACACTGTAATTTTACTGGAACTGCGGAACTATCACAGAGAGTACAGAGCATGGGTTACCTGTGATACGAATAAGGGTTTTGGGGGTTTTCTCAAGGGGTGTCCTCCCGGTATAAAACGTAGCCGTGAACCCCTCTTCATAGGCTCGATTTCCAACCGTTCTGGTTTACTTCCAACTCGAAACAGGCAATCGGTGCCAGTAAAATGCGGGGTCGGGATCTATCTGCTGTTTTAGGGTTAGGGTTGCGGTTAGGGTTACGGTTAGGGTTATATTAGGCTAACCTTAACCCTAACCCTAAAACAGTTCGCGTTTTACTGCTGACACCCCGGGTAATAGTCTATAATCATCGGGCTTACTATCCCCAGCAATTGACTAGGAATGTCACGGTAAATTTTAAAAATAAGTATGATGTGGCTGATTAATTTTTATCTTCTTAAAATTTTTACCAGATGTGTGTTTATTCTTAGCTTTAACAAGAGTTATTGAAATACTTTTAGAAGGAGTATCCCACAAGAATTCCAATAATAATAGCCAATAAAAATAATGGGCAAAACCACGACTACGAAATAAAAAACCGGGTAGTCCAGCTTAGACTTTCTTGGTAAAAAGATCTGGATCAGAGAAAACAAAGGAACACAGGTAATTACATATTTTAATACTCATATGAGCTGCCATGTGATAAGGTATATTGCTTTGTTAACCAGTCTTAAGTCCAACGCCGGTGGAATGTTCAGCTTGAGTGTCGATTGAGTGAAGGACAAAAATTTAACGCTGTAACCGTCAGAGTTTTCGTCACTCATTATATTACAATAGTACTAGGGATCGACAGCTTTTGAGATAGTCAAAACGGAGTCAAAAGCAGCGATAGGAAAAGATTACTCAGTCGTCAGATCCCTCGCCTTTGTCTGCCAACATTGTACTCGATTTTCCTTTAGAAAATAGTAATCCCTTGATCTTGCCACACGTCGGTTTATTGCACAATCTCGAAATTACGCACCGCCATCCATTGTACCCAAGCAGTCAGTTTTTGTTGAAGGCTGATGGAAAATTTGTTAATCACTGTGCTTTAGCCTGATGTAAAGACTGTAGTTACAATGACTTGACAAAAAGAGGACATAATCAGTTTTCAGAAGCATTTACTCTGATGAAGAAAAACTATAGATGAATTACAAATAAATGACTCAACTATTTAAACCTGAGGTTTGAATTTTTGCATTTTAGGTAATGTAAATTTACCATCTAAAGAGACCATTACTCTGATCCTGTTTCCGCAAATGCCCTGACCAGCGCCGCTGTTAAGGGTGTACTTATCAGTCGATTAGTGAGATGTAGTCTTCACAGTCTTCAGTATACCTTGGGTACCAGAAGTTCAGTTTCTTGCGTAAAGCGGGATGGATCGGAGTCGGCCTACACATCTTCGGCCGGAGGCCGAAGCCATGACTGGCGACCGGAAACCGCGCATGAAAAGGAAATTGAACTTCACCTTGGTAAACAAGAAAAGGTCTTAATCCGGCCCCGTCAATAGAAACAATGCGCATTAAGAGAACATACAAAGACAAATAACGCTTTTAACTACAGCCGACCGTCCCGATAACTCGAGGGGCGATCTGCACCTATATTTAAACGATTGTTCGTGATTGGCTGGAAAAACAATAGGGATTGTGACATAACGATGCCCCTATCCCTGAAAACAATGGAAGTGCAGATTTTAGGGGAGCAATGAAATAAGAGGTTTAGAACGGTGCAGGTCAAACATAACTCGAAAAAAGTGCGAGCTATCGGGAGTTCAAAGCAAATAACCAAATGGCGAAAAATAAATTCTTGCTTCTTAGTTTCTATTTTAAAAATTTATTTGCTTAATTCTTTCTTCTGTATTGTGTTATTTACTGTCTGTAAACTTTCCATAGTTAGCCTTATTCTTCATGATATGCACGCATTGTCCCGCCTCGAATAGCCTTGCTAGCTGCGGGCAATGCTTCTGTAATATTATTTGTTTATTAATAAAGTTTGTTGCTGTTGTAGTTGTAAGGAAATGGGATGGGGAAGGAATGTAAGTCATCACGCATACTTCATTTCCAGGGCAGCGAGAGATTTATTGATGTTTTGATTGGAGGAAAACAAAGAATACGTTGCCCTGAAATAAACTCAATGTTTCGGACAGCAGCACAATTTTTAGTTTCGACCTGAGTCATGGGCTTAAAACATGGTTCGACTTATCGAGGGTAAAATTATATAGAAATGATCAAATTTAAGGAAAACAAAAACGACTTCGAGTTAGCGGGAGGTTCGAGTTATCGACGGTAAAGTTACAGTAATTGTATGGAGGAAATCAATTTGAATTCGATTTTGGTTCGAGTAAGCGCGAGGTTCGAGTTAGCGAGGGTTCGAGTTATCGAGAGCTAACTGTATACCCAATATACCTGCTTTGGTGACGAGTGGTTTTAATCTGAGCCATAGGTTTTCATCCGAGACATAGGAGGAATAGAGTTGGGTCTGATGATAGTCTAGTGTAGTATCTCGGTTCTAAGGCCTCAGTGTATCACTGCCATTCCAATCCTGTACCCTGATCGTTCCAAGATTATCGTAAAAGAAAAAAACGAAGTCCGACTTTGATTCTACCGTGAAGAAAACTTGATGATACTTCATCTGGCCACTATTAGGGGCTGTTTACATGGAAGGAGGAAGATCCTAGTACCAGGAAGATCCTAGAAGGCTGAGAAGGTGGAATAACTTTACGTTGGGTTTGCATGCAGAAATTTCGGCCCGTGAGTTGTCCAAGTAGAGAAGGTTAGACAAGGAATTAAAAATGGCGTAACGTAACATCCTGACACCATGAAACAGTTGTGAGAGACAACAATACGACAAACGAATACGAGGGAAGTAAGCTCTCTTTAATCAGACAAGAAGTAACTTAAATATCCTGCTTATTAAATATTCACGTTGACACATTACGTATGCACGTTTGGCACTCGTCACAGCGACAAAATTAAAAATGCAATTTGGGTCCTTCTGCTCTCTTTAGTGGCGTATATCACTACCTTTCAGCTGAATTAACACAATAATCTGCTTGTGGACTACTCCAAACGAAATGGGGTGGTCGGCCTTTATTGCGGTAATTAGCCACTGAACGATCCGCCGCCATTTTTGTCGCGTTTGTCCCTAGTACTAGGATCTTCCTAGCGAAAGCAGTTTACATGGTGCTCTGATCTTCCTAGTGTTAGGTGTTAGGATCTTCCTACCTCTCAAGTAGGAAGATCCTAGTACTAGGAACATCCTAGCGCTAGGAACAAGTACAACCCTTTGCATGTGAACTGAATACAGAAAACATATGGCGCTAGAATGATCTGCCCTCTAGGATCTTCCTGGTACTAGGATCTTCCTCCCCCAATGTAAACATCTCCTAAGTCTTTTCAGTTCCTGAAGTACATTCAGCTGTACAGTTAGCTTGTAAAGTATCGTTTTTTTACCTTGTTCTTACGCAAAGAAAAATGTGGCAAAAGAGTGTCTGACAAAACAGCAAACTGGGCAAAAAGCGGGAAAAGAAAGACTGCAAATAGCAACGTACAGACCTTCGTCATATTTATTTGATGTTGTTATAGTCTTGATTCATCTTCGGGAGGTCTCGAAACTGAACTGAAAATCACTGGAAAAATAAGTGGTGAAAACACGAATATTGATTCTTAATTCGAGTTTTTCTCAGGGCAGACTCAACCTTTTGGTCACGAAACATGAAGAATAATTATTGAATTCGCTATTCACGAAAAATGAAAACAGCTAATCACGAATCACAAAAATACCCTTGTACAACTTTCGGGGATAGCACACTAAAGAAAGAGAGAGCGAGTCGCTCACCTTCTTCTATTTCCTTTTTCCTCCATTTCGCGCCATTCCCCTAGGCTAAGCCACTGGGACAGGATAAGTGACGCCTTATACTTCGAAGAGATAGTCTCCCAGTTGTCCCAGCTGCGCATGAATGCTGATCCCAGATGCTGGGCTGATTGTAGCCTCACTAACGGGCCCTCTCCCCAAACATAAATGTTGTTCTTCGGTGTTCAGCCTGTGAGTTCTCTTACAAGTTTTCTTCTAGCACTCCTAAACAGAAATCGTTTTTTCCAACAAACGTCATCGTGCGCCTGCCACTGGACTGGTGCACCTTGCAAACTCTCCTTCCACAGAGCATCTTGTTGCGTTCCTTTCAGCCCCCCCCGGTGGGGGGGGGGGCTATTCAATAAAGTTTTATAAGGGGAAATTCAGCCCCAAGGTCCAACCCCTTACTGACCCTTTTATATAAGGACCAATTTTAACACAAAAGGTACCCCTTTGGTATAACTCTTCATTACAAATGCACAGTAATTTTTAGGGAGTTATTCTAACTCCAAAAATGGAGTACACATTTTAGGTACAGGATAACCCCTTCTTTGGGGTAAGGTACTTTAACTCCTAATTTACCTCCAGATTTGAGGTAATTTTTACTCCTGAAAAAGAGTTCTTTTTACTCCCAGTCTGGTGTTAAAATAACTCCGAAAATGGGTCTTTTTTGACTCCTTATATGAGTTGTTTTTACTCTTTTTGGAGTTACTTTAACTCTGAAAGTGGAGTAAAAATTTTAGGTACAGGATAACTCCTTTTTTGGGGTTATTTTAACTCCTCAATATCTGGGGTCATTTGTACTCTTGAAAAAGAGTTCTTTAAACTCCTTTTTGGAGTTAAAATAACTTCTTGAAAATTACTGTGTGGTGCCCCTTTCACACACCTAGTTTAGAACGATGCAACCCCTTCAACTTTCATAAATGCACTTTTAGTACTTAACTCATTCGCCCCTGCAGATTTTGCCGAAAAACGCGTTTTGAAGCAGGTCGAGCGGTTTTCTGATCACTGCTGTGCTATAAAGAGCTAAAACTTACCTCAAAGCCGTTTACAGTTCGTACTGATCTTTTGATCCAGATGCAAAATATTTAAAGCTAGAACCAACTTTGGAATTTTTACCATTAAATTTCAAGATACCAAAGTGTGGAATTCTATAGAAGACGATACTAAATTCCTATCGCTTTCAAAGTTTACGAAAAAAATGACAACTGGATTTCCCGCAAAATTATAAACTGCGAAATATAAATTTATTCCTTGTATGTTTCAAAGCTATATTTTTGTATTCTTGTGTGCTTTTCTTTACTGCTTACTAGTTGTATCCTTTATATTTGTTTGTTTGTGTGTCTGTGTTTTTTTTGCTATGTGTGATTGCGACACGTACCTTATGTAATATTCCATACCGACTTCAGATAATATTTATTTTATGCATTTGTAAAGAAAATGGCTGTCTAGGCTTTCTAGACCCCGTGGTTATTCCAGAAAGCCACTATCAAAAATTATTATTAGCTTGTTATAATCTTACAGTAAAATTGTTGCTGTTGTTGTTGCGAAGTTCGGGCATGCACAGAAAGCAAAATACACAAACACAGCAGTCTTGACTTTTACTTTTCTCTTTCTCTCCTTCCCTTTATTTTTCGCTTTTCTTGCCTCATTTTTTTTTCTCTTGCTGGGCATTGATTAGGCTTCATTTTGGTTGGAAAAGGTTTTTGGGAAAGCTTTTAGGATCTTAGGATTAGATGAAAGGAAAGATAGGTGGGTAGGGCAACAAGATTTTCATGGAAATTTTCAGGTCAATGTCACATGGTTTTTAACCTGAGATCAGGCCCAATTTTAGCGGTTCTCATACGTTCTCGCTAACGGCTTCGCCTTGCCCGCCGGAATGTAATTTTGAAAGCGAAACGAAAATAGAGCCTGATCTCAGGTTACCTGGTTTTTTTGCCTTTTTCTCTGGTGTCCTTGACTGAATTGTGCTCATTCCGTGTTGTTTGAAAGATCTCTTCACTCTGCACAAGTTAGCGGAAAAATTGTCCACAGATGACGTCATAAGCGGTCAAAAAAAGGACGTGAATACGCACGGGCGGCTCAGGTGCGAAAGGGTTAGATATGAATATATCACTCAAATCACACGAACTTTTGTTTACTTTTCCACATCGAGAAAATGCGTCTGTTACGTCAGGAGCAGGACCTTTTGCAGACCAAAATCACAGATTTTCTTACCCTTTCACGTTCTGGTCAACTAGTGGAATCCCTACCCTCTTATATACCTGACTGAAACCTGAAAAAGGCACCCCTCCTCGTTTTGGCCATTATAGGGAGTGCCCCCGGACCTTCAGCTTGCATACACTCTGCACACTTGCACACTGGAAAACCCCATGCTCATAAATAGCTTCCGCGCGTTTCACACGCGTGTTTATGTTTCTTGTTTTCGTACAAAGAGGATAACTCGACGACCCCTCTTTGACCCTGTAAGATTTAAGAAACGAAGGAATTTGAATAGCAGGACATGTAACTATTTATCACATTTCCTGAGGCTCATAAATGTTTTTCGGAGCTTTTTTGATGAAAAATACCAGTTCCTTCCTCTATGATTACAAGTCCAT
This sequence comes from Porites australiensis, assembly GCA_022179025.1. Classification (NCBI taxonomy): domain Eukaryota; kingdom Metazoa; phylum Cnidaria; class Anthozoa; order Scleractinia; family Poritidae; genus Porites; species Porites australiensis. The sequence goes on from BOPM01001344.1 coordinate 24,463, forward strand.
GTCGCCAGTTTGAAAATATTTGCCTAAACACCGCGGAAAAGATTTTCATGACTTGCTACATTCAGGTACTTATGCCAGTTTAAGTGTTTGTAACGATCGGAACGTTGGGGTAGACTTTGATCTTCCTATCACAGCATTTTCTTTATCTCTTTCGAAATGCATGACAGAAGTGTTACACTTAGCTCCACAATGTCCAATAGGCCAATATTTGCGTCTATTTCTCGAGAAAAACTGGCCTACATCGAAATTCCTAAGAATCTTCGCATTTTCCGATTTTTGATCTGATGGTTGTCACGTAAACTACAAATAGGATGAAAAGAAGAAGAAACAGGGATTTTCTCTGGGCTATTCTGCGAGTTAAGAATAAAAGATCACATCGCAAGACGCATTTATTGCTGATTTCTCGTGAGATAAAGGGGTACGGTCGGTATGATATGCGATGCTTTCTCATAAGGGTCTGTTCCGGCATGAGTTGTCAACGCGCGATCAATTGCACGCGTGGAATTTTTGCAGATGGCTAACGCTGTAGCTGTCAAGTGCCCGGACAATGGCTTACCATTCTGTGGGCCAATCATCCGTTTAGGCGAACAATGGCCACACTACGGGGCGGAGATCTACATAGGCAAAGTATCTCAAAGATTTGAACCGCATACACCATACCGCGCTGTTATTGTAGGAGCCGGGTTCTTATTGGTTTATTTGCTCAAACAATGCACATATCAAACACTTCGATCTGCGGGGAAATAAATTGTCCAAATAACTAGACTGGGGTAAAATTAGAAGCTTCATGAGCGAAATCCAAATCCTGTACGTTGTTTTCTGCGAGCTTTTCATAGGATTTGTGGTTTACACGCTGAGCTCGACGCGCAAAGGACAATGTTAATGAAACCACTGAACCGGACATAGCCGCGAAAAAATTCAAATCGCGAACAAAACCGCTGTAGTATGGTATGATGTGACTGATGGCCGAACATGGCGAGTGAATGAGAGAGAAGTGTGGCAAACATTATGCCAAAAAAGAAAACTTGCGAAGTCCCTCTCCCTTTAGGTTGGGAAGAAGCAAGGGACTTCGATGGACGAGTTTATTACATCGACCATAATACCAAAAGAACGTCTTGGGTCGATCCGCGCGATAGGTGAGTGTATAGGGTTAGTGAACCGTGGCTGCTACTTGGAACGAAATCCCGGTGATGTATTGTCATTGAACCAACGCTGAAGCGGCCATTTGCTTTATTTTAAACATAGAGCTATCGTTCGTCTGCTCGTAAGGCTCTTACCGAAGCGAATGGCCGCTTTAAAGTGCTGGAAAAGTTTTTCAGTTCACAATTCACTGGGTATCTTTGAACCCCTTGTGTGTCATCCACAAGTATTAATGCTATTTTTATGGAATTTACACATTTCTGGCGATTAAAGGAGTTAAGCGGGGATAGATCGAACTTGTTAGTGTACATTTGGATCGTGTTTGGTCGTTGATGTTTAGTAAAAACCCAAATATCTTTTGGAAGTACTCATTTGAAGCACCTATAGCGAGCCAAATGTTTCGTAACTGTCGCTTTGTTATTCCTACAGTCCTTTCCGTTCGAGATTTATTATTCTCAAATATTTCAGTTATGTAGGAACTTAGCGCATTCAATACGGCGAAAATTCACCTTTAGTCGGTGTCTGTTCTTTTACCACCTGGAAAGTCTTCGTAAATGTCTCGCAGAAAGTTACATTTACGTAAAACTCTCAAAATGCAGCGAGTTTTTTCTTGTAGAGGAAATCGTTAATGCGTCAAGTATATACCTCTAATACCTGAAATTCTATCATGGAATCGCATCGATAGTTTTGCCTTCAGTTAGCTAGGTATCGAAAGTTTAGTTTTTGAAAGTTTAGCGACCCCTATGAAATGATGCCTCGAATAAAGTTTTCGATCTATCGACTGGTTTGGAACAAAAAAGATCTTGCAATTATGTGAGGTATGTGCGCGTGTCGTTCATTATATCATACGGAGTCTCTTTTCAAGGTTTAGTGCATTAACTAAAATTGTAAGCACCGAATGCTTGCAAATTGAGGCTCGTTAGTTTGCAAAACCATGCATTATTTCCTAAGGAGACACTTTGAATAAGCAAGATTTCTTTATAAGTGGCCGGCCGCGGTGAAACATAACAACATATATTTTTAATGAACGTTTATGACAACACGTTACGGGCGTCTAAAAATAACAAACTCTGTCTTAAATTGTTTTACGCTCGGTTTCTATCCCTTCCCACTGCACCTGTTTTGGTTAAATTTTCCTTACAGCGCCGGCAGACACTCGATCTTTATAAACGTAAACAGTTCTTCTCCCAATTTTAACTTTTCTGTCTTCGAGATAACGCAGGTTTAAAGCAACAGAATATCGCCAACATTCCATTATCCTGAGCGAATCATAAACAAAATACAGCGTAAAATGTCTTCTGATATTGTAAAGTTTGAATCTTATTTTGTCTTTGGTCAGTGGTCGCTGCGTTATCATAAATGTCACTAATGAAATCAAATTATGTGAAATTCGTGTTTTGCTATTTTGTTGAGTATTATATTTATTACACTTAAGTAATTCTTCAAGTAGATTTCACGCTCGATTTTTTGTAGATCTGTTTGCTTTGTTTTAGCGCTGTATTTGCAGGTTTTGGTTTTAAAAGTATCACTAGAATTGTGTAAAGTTGCTACTTTGTATTTTATTCGATAAAGAATTCAACGTAGGTTTTCTGTGGCAACATGCCAAACCGATTCAATTATTCATCTGTTTCGCTTTTCGGCGATAAATAATAGCAAATATAACACATAGCGTAACACGCATTTGCCAATGGTGCGATTTGAGGCTTTGTACAAATTGACTGAAAATTTATCACACTTTCAGCCAGCTTAACATTCTCCAGTACCATGCCAGAGCTTCCATGCTTCAAATTATTGTTTTGTTAACAAAATAAGATTAATTTCAACCATTCAACAACATTAATTTGATGAGATTTAAACTATATCTTGTGGGAAATTGTTTTTTCTTGCATACCCTGAAGGCTTTTCGGAAATAATAGCAAAGGAATGTGTTCACAGAGTTATACATGTCAAGTGTTGCCATTTATTCTTTCATTAATTACAAACTAATGATGGTCTAACAAAAGATATGGAAGAATTCCAAGTTGAGCTAGCAGGTGGTGACAAAGTTTCATCACCCAGACATATGGGCAGTGGAGCATTAAGACACAGTTTACAGCTTGGAAAGACATAAATTGTTTACTTTAATGCTTAACAAATTTATTGAAAACTTGTCTGGATTTTCCACAAGGAAGGTAGAATCTCTATTTTATGCACCAACTTACAATAGTATGTTAAGTCAAACGTGAAAAAGCTATTAACTGCAAGATCAGGTAGAATTAATGAGAGCTACCATGCGTGCATTATGGTTTAAGAAACATCTTCAAATCTTTAAAGTTCTAAACTGTATTTCCAAAGGTTTTCCCAGAAATATAATGTGACATAGATTTATCCGCAAATATGTCTTTTTATATTGTACCAGGTTAATTACTACTAGACTAATGGAGTCATGAGTAGCAGCTTATTTTTGTTTACCTCTGGAACTACATGTGAACACATTGTTTCATGTAATCGTATTTGCCCACCGGTTAGGAAGGCCACATTATAGAATATTTGTCATTCTACAAAGGATTTCATGAGATCAGTATTGATCTTTAAAATGTACACATCTACAGTGTCTCTCTTCTCTTGACCAAGGCTGATTAAATAATGGGATCGAATCAAATGATTAATATAAAATACCATAGAATACTATGTGTTGGTGTCATTTTTTTAATGACTACAATATTTGTCAGCCTAGTACTAGGTTCTGGAACATTCTTTTCCAAAAAATAGAAAATGCTTAAAAGCGGATGCAGACAGATGGAATTGTGCGAGTTTTTTAGTTGTAAACATATCCTCTCAGTTTGAGAATTTTGTTATTTAAAGTATTTATGAGCGTGTGAAATGTCATAGTTTTCCTACAATACATAAACAGGCTAGGACGTGAAATCACGCATGCAGGACAGTTCTAACTTTTGAACCTATTAATGTGTAAAATTAGAGCAATAATTTTAGAGTTCTATTCTAAATTAGAGTTGTCTTTTTTACACTGGTGAAAGTATTAAGCTTTTTTATCCTCCAGATTAAAATTTTATTTATCCTCTAAAAACTAAATGCTTTATGATTTTTATATCACAGTTTTAAGAATTTGGTGGCTCATTGAGGTGATAAGATCTATCTGATAGTCATGTATTTATATCATAATGGTCTGTCTGTCTGAATAGTAAATATTGAAATCAATACCATATGTTTCATGTGCAGAAATGTTTCAATGCAAAATCAAGAATAAGTTAGTTTTTAAATGTAAAAGAAATGCACAGTTATTTGAGTGTCAATGTATTTAGCACAAAAGGACTAATTGGGGACACTATTTTTATGTCTCCTCCTGGAGACAGGACAGCCATTTTACGTGTTCATCCAAGCCACCCGAAGGTCTAGCCATTTGCAGACAGTACCTTCAGTTCTCAGGTGTTTTAAGAACATTAGTATTGGTCTGGGTCCCAGGAATTGAATAAAAAAATATGATGTTACATGTTACCCACATAGGTACCCAAGATAAAACTCTGGTTCCTTGTAACAGTATACAACAATGATACTTAGAATGTTAAAAATAGGAGGATCACAAAGTAGTTTCTACATAATTGTATCATTATACTTTACACAGGTTGACCAAGCCAATGACCTTTGCTGATTGTGTAGGAAATGGTATGTGTTACTTTTGAATCATATTGAACCATTAGCCGTGATAACAGTAATTAATTTGGATCTTGGAATCCATCTATGCTAAAAAAAGAGGATCTTCACAGTGCTCGAACTTAACTTTTAGCTCTGGTCTTCCACTGGACCAGTAGGCTAAGAATTTACTGGTCCCAGGAGCAAAGTTACTGGTCACCCTTTACATTTTTTTTTGCACGTATTTAATTTGTGTGTGTAGGTAAAAACATGTAAATGCCACACTATGATCAAATAAACACAACAATTTACATGTATCTTTTTAGTGATACATAGCAACAATGATAAGTGTATTACAATTATAATTCTTCCCAGTTACAGGCCATAGTTGCAACATAAATAGAATAGCAGCAGTTTTATCAACTTCATTGCTGTCTTAGGCTTAAGTTAGGTCATCAATCCTTTAAGCAAGGCCTTCGCATTCTTTGTGATGCCTGGTTCCAATGCAAAATTGCCCTTTCAGCTGTAAAGTCCTCGGGACTTGAACCATTGAGGCAGATGTTCATGAGCATGTCAACAGTTTCAACATCAAGTGAGTTTCGATACTCTGATTTGAGTCGCCCCATACAAGAGAATCCCCTTTCACAGCAAGATGAGGACACTGCCATTGCCAGACAAATCTCAACCACCATCAACATGTGAGAGAGTTCAAGTTCATCTGGATGCACCTGATTGAACACTTCTACCCAGAACTCAGCCTGACTTAAGTTTGCAATGCGTTTGTGGTCATAACAGTACAGTTTTAGAGATAGCCACTGATCCTTTGATACTTCCAAGTCGAAAGCATTGCTTCTGAGGACTGCCTGAAAGTGCTGAGCCACAGTAACCAATTCTTCTTCTCCATACAAACCTAGATCATTTCTCTCCTTTGGCCAAGACTTATTGTTAGTGATAACACCGCAAGCTTTTAGTACTGGGGAAGTGAAGTCTTCAAATCTTGAGGCTAGAAATTGCTTAGCATCAGTGATGATTGATGCTTTACTTTGCTCAAACAATCTGTCATCTGTGTTGTTCCTTGTAAGACTGACCCCCTTGAACACTGTTCCAGCTCCTACTTCTTCTTGAAAGGCAGCAAGATGTTTCCCAGGTCGTCTTCGCATGTTCTCTAAGGCTTGACTAGCTCGCTCAATCTCAGCCTTCACTTGCGAAATAGAGATAGAATCCTTCTGAAAAATAAGTGAGATCTTTGACACTTCCTCTAGAATGTCCCACATTAAATGAAGGTGAAGCTGGAATTTGTAAGCCTTGAGCTTCTTTGACAAGTTCCTACCCCGTCCTTGCATTTCTGCTGAAGAATCTCTAGCTTCTGCCGTGTGCTCAAAGTGAGAAACAATTGCTTGAAAGTTTTTTTGAAGTAGAACAGTTAAAGCACGGAGCAAATGAGGCACCCAACGAGTTCCACTGGCCTTTGTTGGTTTTCCCACTTTTATTTCCATTGCCTCTGCCATTTCTCTTAGTTCTCTTAAAGCCTTTGGGGAATACTTATAGTGTTTCCAGCAGCCATTTAAAAGTTCCTTGATGCTCATCATTGTTTCATTGCACTTCAAAGTGTCACTAAATGCAAGTTCTAAATTGTGTGCTACACAATGAATTGGAATAACTTGAGGTGCTTGTTGTTTAATTAATGAAACCACACCACCAATCCTGCCCATCATAACTGATGCACCGTCTGTGCCAGTGCTGATCAGTTTTTGCATCCACTGAGGGTCGATCTTATCCATAACCGACTTGATTGCCTTTAGAATTCCTGGTGCCTTTGCACTTTCAACCTCAGCCAGCTCAACATAGCACGTTTTTGGAGCCCCACCTGATACAAATCTCACATACACTATTTCTTCTTCCAAACATGACACATCTGTTGCTCCATCTGCCATTATAGATATAAACTTAGCAGTGCTTAAAGAATCTATGAGATCTGCCCTCAAGGTATCAGATATATGTTTACAAAACTCTTTACAAGCATGATCATTCATGTACGTGTTTCCGAGGTTTAAGCCATTCTTTTTTTGCAATGAACACAACTGTGAGAATATAGAAAATGGAAGTTTCAAATAAGCTATATAATATGCTGTATTAAAAAGATACTCCATTTTCTTCAATGTTTCTTCATCAAGTCTGCTCAATGCAGCAGGCAAAGGTCTTTGCTCTCTTGGACGCTCGCTTGCACGTTTAGCTGCTAAACTCATAGCGTGTCCTTCACTGGCCTCGTGAGCCTTTAAGCTGTCAGTTTGAAAGTTATTTGTTCCGACCCTCAAGGAATAATGTGTGTTTTTCCCATTTGGAAATTCCCTGCAAAACTCGCAAAACATTTTGTTTTCTTTCTCATCAAAGTGGAGCCATCTGTACTTTTCTATCCACGATTCCTGAAACTTCCGTGTTTTCTTTATCGGAGTTGCAGCAGGCGGTGCTGGTGTTGTGTTGCTTTCTTGATTTTGCTTTCCTCCGAAGAAAGAACTCAGTGAGCATTGAACTTTTTTTCGTTTGGACATTTCAAGAAGTTGTGTTTTGAAAGAAAATAGAGATTCAATCAACATCGATCATTTGGCAAACGCGGGAAGCCGCCATATTGAATCCCACAATCCATTTAATCTCAGCGTAGAACCCAGACTCTTACCTGCCAGGCCAGAAACGCCTAGCGATTTTTGCTCGACGTTTTCGAAGCATTCGCTTTCAGAAATTCTTTATCTGCTTTGACACTTTTAGCCCCTTTCAGCAAGATACAAAAGCAATTATTTATCGGGGTACTGTAACTTTACTCGTCCACAGGACTAGTGGCAAAAAAACCTACTCGTTTTGGGCAATTTTTACTCGTTTTGGACGAGTGGACGACCGTTAAGTTCGAGCACTGCTTCATCATAAGTGATTCATGCTGCAAAATTGTCCCATAGACTGCTTGGTTTGATATGTTGAAAAGTGAATCAATTTACAATTTGTGATGTTCGGAGGGGTGCTGGTAATGTCTTTAGGATAGAAAGTACATTATTCAGTCACAGATGCAATTTACCCCAACTAGTAATGTCTGCGAAGCAGTGTCAAGATCCCTGGGCTGCCAATGGACTCTACAAAGTACTGGAAATGCATTTCAATTTTCCCTTCAACCTGATTGGCAAATTATCAATAGTTCTTCAAAAGGCCAATCGTGGCGTGAACAAGGATTTTTGCACTGGCTCACAGACAAACTTGACCAGAGGTTTACCAGTAATTCCAGTTGTGTTGCAGGCTATGAGTTTGTGTAAATTGGAAAGACTTATTCTTAGTATTGGTCAATAATTTGGGCTGCTTACAGTGATGTATGAAAAAAAAAAATTCTTTAAATGTATTTACGTGTCTTAAGTTATATTCCAATGATCTTTATCAGTAAGATGTAGAAATTTAGAACTCTAGCTTAGGAATATGCATCACTTTATTCATGAGCTATCTTCCCTTGCGATCCAGTAAAATATCTTTCAGCAGAATTTTTGATAATTTCTCTAAATTCTAGAGTTGCCATTTGGTTGGGAGGAGGTCAATGACCCAGTCCTCGGAAAGTATTTCATTGATCATAATACTGGTAAGTTTTTCCCAAGTCATAGTTAACAGTTTAGTCTAGCTAATAAAAGGTAATAGTTACTTTTTATTAGCTATTATTGTAATTTTATTGTAATTATTTGTTTACCCATGAAGCACTTAGGAGTTCTTATGAACTCCTTTAATTATGTCTGTGCATTCTAGATCAAATTGGAATTTGCAAATGTTAGTTTTTGAGGAGAGGGGAAAACCAGAGTACCCAGAGAATAACCTCTTGTAGCAAGGGAGAGAACCAAGAACGAACACAACCCAAATATGGCTTTGACGCTGATATTTGAACCTGGGCCACATTGGTGGGAGGCGAGTGCTCTCACCACTTTGCTACCCTTGCTCCCCAAAAGTTTCATGTAGACAGTGCATCTTGATTTTTTGCGGTAGAATTAATTACTGCAGGTCACAGAATTTTTCAGCTGTCAACTGACTGTTCCCCAAAACTAAAGAAAAACAAGGGAACACTAAAGATCATTGAGAAACTTAAAAATTGACTTCAGCTAACAAAATGTCTAAGTAGTACATGGCTTCATATATTGTCATGCTTCATTAGCTTCATTTGCTCAATAAATTATTATGTTATATGAAAAGGCATAATAAGAAAGCAGACTGATATTTATAGATACTGTGTAGTTGACCTCAGGCAAAATGAGATACGTGCCAAGTCTAAGGACTGTTGTGCATGGCCTCATTGCCATTGTGTATATTCAGTTGTGGGTGTGCGGGAGTGTTTCTTTAATTCAAAGTGGATGAGGCGATTTGAAAGGTATGCTGAAGAAATATTTTTTTTGTGTTCCTTAGGAGCACAACAGGCTGAGGACCCCAGATTACAATGGAGGAAGAAAAGAGAAACGATGTTGAGCGACTATCTAACTGTTGCACAGTCAGATTTGCTAGTAAGACTGAAATTTTACCCATTTGAAACCCTTTAAGCCCTAATATCCACGTGCAGATTCTCCAGATGGCTCTCCATACATTTCCTTAAAGAATTATTTGAGAGAATTTGATAAAAGATCAAAGCATTTTCCCTTAGCAATCATTTTATAAATTCTCATAACCTTTCCTTTTAAGGATGTGTGTATATTGTTAGGAGAAAATTGATGTTAGTCACTCTTGTGCTTGAATCACTTTCACCCTCTTCCTTCTTATTTTTAACTGAAGATCAGGTATCATTTAAACTAGCCCCCAAAACTCCTTATTTGCATTCAAAATTAGGATTCCCTTTAGACCGAACTTGAATGGGGTCATAAAAGGGTGGTAGTAATATTTCCAATCAATGTTTCATAGTTTCCTTGCTAGAAATTTATGCTTAATTTAAGTAATAATAGTAATAATAATAATAATAATAATAATAATAATAATAATAATAACAACAATATTTATTTTATAATAACTTTTTCTTAGTGTGTTTCACAGAATGATATAATTTTGAAAATTTAAAATTACAGGCAAAGCAAAACATGTTGGATGTTAAAAAGCAGAGGCTCAATGTGGCTCGTCAAGAGGTAGGTTAATAGAAATGTATAAAAATGATTTTAGCAAGCTTTCACGGTTTTTTTGTTTTTGTGCAACGCCAGTGTATGATGTTGTATTTTATACAAAGGAAATAAAAGTTGAGATAGGAAATTTCTTTTTTATCTTTGTTATTTTATCCTCATTCTTCTACTACCTCTACATAAAAATTACACCAAGGTTAAAATTGAACTGAACACTCTGGAAACAAATATGACAATAACAACAACAACAGCAACTGTCTCTTGCTGAGTGAAAGTAGAATCGTTTTGTGGTAAAGAAAAATACCGGTACTTAGGGTCTTAGCTATATGGGCTAAGAACATGGCTCAGGGAAAAATACTGGTAAGTTTCTTACCCTTCTGGATCATCACACAGTCACTGTGAAACACATGTCTCAGGCTCAGTAAACTTCTTAGTTCTAACTTTGGCTTCTATGACCTGCAGGTTCAATTTTGGACTTCAGAGCTTGAGAGGCGAGAAAGACATCAAGAAAAGCAACCAAAGCACGTAAAACAGGGCAGCTTGAGTTCATCTTCGTCAAGTTCAACAGTGAGCTCTATCACTAGCAAGTATGATGTCAACCAGCTGAAGCGGGAGATATCTCAAGCTAAGGCCAGGGTATGTAGCTTTCTGACAAATGAGTCATGTAGTGTATTGTTTTTCTCTGGAGCAATGGCAGTAGCAAAACATTTAAAGTGCGTCCTGTGTTTAAGGAGATGTGATGTGTAGGTTGAAAGTTTTTCTGTGTGAAGTGATTTTCCTTGTGCTTAGATGCAGTTTTATGTTTTTGGCCTGTTGAATAGTAGCACAGTTCCTTGCTCCCAAACCAGTCAAGTTTGCTTTGTTAACTGGTAGTTTCATTGTATCATTTTCAATATTGAAACTTTGATCTTGAATGCAAAGGGGGCAAACTGAACAAGGTGTTTAATAATTTATGTTAGTTTATCTGCCTGAAACAGAGCTCATTATCCCATACACAGTAGATATTTTACGTTTGTTTTTTGTCCTAAACAGGGTCGGGATTCGAACAATCAATGAAACTCCTGAGCCCAAACTTGTGTCAAGTGTGAAGCTTTCCCCCCCCCCCCCCCCCCCCCCCCGACCCTAACCCCTGTTCGCTTGCCTTTGTTTTGTTAAGTTATGATGGCTTTCAGAGCCATGGATAGATCATTGCTGTGAAAAGTGAGTAGTGCAGTAGTTAAAACGTCTTTGCTGTCTTAACAGGTTGAAGAGCTTAAACAAGAAATGGATAATGTTTCAAATGAGGTGCAAGCTGGTAAGGAAGGCTACAAAACATTAGAAAGAGTGGATAGAAAATTGTCCTCACATGCAGGCTGTAAAAAGGAAGATGTTCAAGGGTTGGTGGAGGAAATTCAGAGCATGGAAAGAACTTTGTTTCTAAAAGAGCAAGAGAAGAAAGACCTCGTTCAAGCTTTGCTGAGACTCAAAGACAACTTGTCACATCCTGATTCCTCAGTTGAGGTAGGCGACCAAGATTTTGCATTGTTGTGTTGCTGTGAAACATGTGCTTAGAACCTCTGTATTATTGGAGGGCATCTCTGTAAATCGTACAATGTAGCATTGGTACTTGCCATTTTAAAATCATTTTGAAACCCTTTATGTAGCCTGCAGTGCAGGCTTAGTTTGAGCAGGCGAAAGCTTCTTTATGTTTGTATTGTTTTGCCACCATCTTTGATTTTATAGCGCTTTCGTGAGCAAAACATTCGTGCTCCTGAAGAAAACATTTGCGCCACAAGCTACCCTTCATGTCCCAAGAGTGACCAACATCAATTTTCTTCCAACAATATCACTGCACCATTAAGACAAAAAATTATGAGAATTAATAAAATCACCAAAAAGAAAATGCCTTGATCTTTTATCAACTTCTCTCAACTAATTCCTTAAGGAAATGTTTGGACATCGTTTGGGAGAATTTGTATGCGGATATTGGGTCTCAAAGGGTACTAACAGTACTCATAGTCTATTTTCTCCCTCTTTTTATAATTTCAAAATGTGCTTTTAAGCTGCTTTCCTTAAGGATAGATTTCTTAAAAATCATATTAATTTTCTCTTTCCTCACCTCTCTCTAGGCGAGAGAAGATTCTAGCGATGTAAAAATCAGTGTTGGATCACAACTAGATCTTGGTTCTGACTCTGCCATCGAAGTACGGTCGACCGAGCAACTTAGACGCGACAGACAAGAATTAAAAGCTGAATATAAAGACGCTCGAAAAACTGAATCAAAATTACAAAGTGAAATTTCACGGCTGGAAGAGAGAATTACTCAGGATGATAACAACGCAAGTTTAAAGCCAGGCCTCTTGCATGAAAAAGAGACTTTACTTGAGGAACTTCGACGATTCCAATCATTTGTTAGATCCGAAGGAGAAAAGGTTTGTTTGAAAATTTTTTTCTCTAAAATCTTAAAATGTCAGTTAGGAATGCTTCATTAAGGATTGGCATGTTGTTGTCTTCGTAGTGATATCAGGCAAAAAGGCAGCTTATGTTAAAAAATAACCTCAACGTTTTGAGTTTTCTAAGCTTGTACACAGTGATTTTCAAACTTACCTCTACCCGCGTGCTGTTTGCCTGTTGCCAATTTTCTTCCTGTGAAAACCCAAGACAACGTCAGCACCCCAAAAGTGTTTTGGTTTAAAGCAGGTTTTGTGAAAGATGCAGAACTGCTATAACCTTTAAAAAACCTTTTAGTGTTAAGCGTAAGTCTTGACTCTGTGTTTACGAAGTTTCTGTTGGTGTTCAAATATATCTTTGTGGCCACACTTTTTTCCCGCGCTTTGCGTTGGCCTCATGCAATAACTACGAAATCTGATTGGTTCATTTGAGACTTCTGATTGTCTGTGATTGGCCAGATTTTGATTTTGGTGCGAGAAAAGGTTGGATCACTCGCCACACCAACAACTCAGTCAAGAAAGTTTGAGAGTTCCACGAAACAGCTTGAAATATCGAAGTCCAACTTTCCTTTATCAATCTTGAACTCATGATCCAAATGATCATCTGTCTAGCCCTTTTTTTGTAAATAATCACCTTCTTTCTGTGTGATGTGTCTTGCAGCAAAAACTTGAAGAAGAAAAAGATAAACTGTCAGCGGATCTTGACTCAGCTCGACTACTTTCTGAGCGGGTTTTAGCCGATAGGAATCAACTCGAGACCGAGAAATCCATGTTGGTTCAGAAACTTGCAGAGCAAACCAAACTTACCAACTTGCTGAACATGCAACTCAAAAGGTAACCTTACGTTATATATCTTATTATAATTATTGTTATTGTTATTATTATTATTATCATTATTATTATTATTTTATGTTTTACGGATGTCAAGCGTTTCATTGATGGCTGTTTAATTTATGATTTGTTTATTTTACTCTCTTCAGTCTTTCCGGAAGCACGCCCTCTGTGTCCTCCTGTTCAAGTCGATCCCTCTCGTTATCCGGAAGTCGGGGCTCTCTATCAGCATCAAGCCGAGGCTCACTGAATTCGCTTAACTACCCTGATATGAGTCACAGTGGTGGAAGTGAGATGCTCAATCTACGAGAACTCCACCAGCGCGTGACAGATATGCTTCAAACAATGCCGCGTGACGCGACTGCGGCGTTTCCACCTATGTATGGAGTACGGACATCTGGTGTTCCAACGAGCTATACTCCCACTTCCGGTAGAGCGACGCATCCAAGTGCGAGTAACTCGTCACAAGTGTCGCTGTCGTCACGTGACTCTATGTCGTTGTCTTCGCATTCACCCCCGATCTCTCCGAGTACTAGCGATCGCTCACCGACGCAGTCTCCGGCAACTGCTCAGGTTGTGGCTACCGAAGGGGAAAGTACTGCTGTTTTAGACGGGACGGAGTTAGAGAGGAGCTCTTTAATGCAGGTTAGTTTTATCCTACCTTCGCCTTTTTGCATGAAGAAGGTCGCTGTACCGTGTTTTGTGACCTCTTTGCGCAAAAGATCCCTTCTCCTTTCGAAGCAAGGAAAATGGAGACGTCTGCATGCAGACGGCCAGCTGTCGGAAAGTGTCTCTGTGTTCCTCCTTCTTAAAACTTCAGTCTATCCCCAACCGCTCTTTGACACTCTACTTTTTCGTTCTTGCACTCCTTCTTTCCTCACTCCTTTCTTATTCTTTGTTGTTTTTATTTCAGGCTGAAGGGATACCAGTTCAACAGCGAATTCGTCTCCTAACCACCGAGTCCAAATCCAGCGAATCTATCAATGCCATTCCCTTTATCCCGTTGTCTCCTATCACGGAGGGAATTCCAGCACTTCCGCTGGGACGTTGCGAAGTGTCTTTACCCCCCACGGGGTCTCGACCCGTTACGGCTGCACCGTCGGATGAATCGGTAGCAGCCGATAGCGGGGTCTTTGACGCGTCCCAAGAAAACCTAAAGGCCTCGCAGAGTAACGGTGACTTGAGATCAAGAAGAGACTTTGACGAAGATTCAACGGAAACGTCGCAGGTTAAAATCGGACTTACGTACGATGTCGATCGCGAGGCCCTAGTCGTTTGTATTGACGAAGCAAAGGGCTTAAAAGCTCTTGGAAACACAACGCAATGTAAGACGATGTACGTCAAAGCTGCGCTATTGCCGTGTGCGCCGAGTGAACGCTGTATCTTGGAAACAAAGCCATGTAATTATCAGGAAAACCCAGTGTTTGGAGAGCAGTTTCACATCCCGCTTGCCAAAGTAAGAAAACCAGCTTACCGGCACTTCATTTAACACAAAGTCGTCACTCACTCAGGCATGGGGGGAATCAGTTCGGGCAGAACTGGATCTGTAGATTGGGAAATTTGAGCGGTGGGGAGGGGGAGGAAGGAGGGGTTGGGGTGGGTACGAATTCGACAGGTTCCCACCGTGCTGAGATAAATCATGTTGCCGGTTCGCCTTTGAAGAATGCTTAAGAGTAGGAAATTCTTTCAGAAAAATAGCGCGGACAAGTCAACTCATCAGTGCCATTAAGCGAGGAGAATGCTGACTTTTCCACGCTGGATGGAGGCTCCGCCGCCAAAAACTTTTCACCGAACTCGCATTAGTGAACCTGCTCGCAGGCTAATCAATGTGCTGTCGAATAGTCTTCGACTGAAAACAGGGTCTAATAAGATGACAATGATAGTGTCCTGTGATCTGATTGGGTAGGCTAAACAGTAAACATGCAAGTCATAAATATCATAGACCCAAACTTCAGCTTGAAGACATTGTTTATACAGTCAAGTCTCTCTTAACGGACACCTAGAGTTGGTCACTGTCTTTCTTTACTCCTTTTATTTGACTCTCTATAATACGGACATCTCTCTAAGACGGACACATACTGCTGGTCCCACGGGTGTCATTCTTAGAGGGAGTTGACTGTAGTTTTGAATTAAAGTTTTAAAGTGGTTTACTTACACTTATTCGCCATTTTCACTTCTCTCATAATACACATTGTTTGCCCCCCAAAATTTTGCACAAGCATTGTCATATATTTCTCTTGGAACCACTGTTTTACCCAGGAGAAATCAAAAACAAAGGTTATGCAAAGTTTGAGGGGCAAACAAGTTCTATTATGGGAGATATGCAAATGACGAATAAATATTTCGGTTTAAGTATGAACCAGGATCCGTATTCCGCTCTAAGTGAATTTAGGTGGTAACGTAAACGTTCGGCTGTAAAGGATAGGAATTTTTGAGAGGAGAAATTATATTTATCATTGTCATTTTTATCTCTTGGAGAGTAAACTGACCAGTAAGACCCTTCAAGTGAACATCCTTACTGTCAACACCTTAGAGACGGAGGAGCTTTTGGTAAGTTGACATCTTCCTGCTTCTTAATTTGATCGCGGTAAATGAGATATGTGTCAGTATTTTAATGATTATTTTATTTCTTTATTATATTTTAAGGGCGGAGCACAAATCAGCCTAGCGGATTTTAACGTTCAAACTCCGGTGCGATTTCGATGGTATAACCTCCTAAGTTGCGCGGTAAGTAAAATACAACAACATCAACTCAGTTTATTTATTTCAAAGTTTTTGTCACAAAAAATAAATTCATATACAACCCGCAAGTCGCAAAGGCTATTCGAGGCGGGTTGCGTAAAAAATAATGAAGTACTTTCGTAAAGTAAAATGTAAAAAAAAAAGTTAGTTGTACTCGACCTCTTGTGTATATCCAGTGTTTATTTCTATTGCGATATCACAGGTGATGATCACAAAATCTGAGAACCAACAAGTGTTTCTCCACTTTGCTTGCAGTTTTTCCAGTCAGCGGCTGCCAAGTACCCGCGTAAGAGTAATACTACGACACCGATTGGTTCCCTGTCTTTGGATAGTGTAAACGAGTCAAAACGAGGCAATCTGCGACCCAGCTCATGGGTGAGTTTCTGTGAAAAAGAGAAATGAAAACTTCGTTTGTGACACCAGATAATCCAGAAACGTTATTCGTGACATAAACCTCTAGTGTCAACCGCCCCAAATTTAAAGTAACTTTGTAAATCGTTACATTAAATTGCCCCGCGCCTAAGTGTGCTCACTGCGGTCCTCTGTTTTACCAACGTTCCCAAAGTACAAATAATCGCGGGTAAAACCTGAGTAAGTTTTCTAGTTTTGAATTTGTATTTGTTGTCAAAATCAAGGATATAGGCCCCCGACTGAACTAAAATGTCTATCAGCCTGTTAGCTGTCCTTATGATCAAACGTATTTTTGTAATATACAGTGAACTTTCTCTAAGATAGACACCTCTGGGACCGGCCGCCACTATGTGCCTGTCTTCAAGAGATGGTCAACGTAAAGGAACGAAGAAAGGCAGAGACCAACTCTAAGTGTCTGTTTTAGCGAGAGTCGACTGTATGTCTTCCTGACTAGCTTTTATTTTATTCCTGTTTTAACAGTGCGAGGGTTCTACATTCAGTCTCGAGTCAGCGGTTGGGTTTGAGCGGGTGCACTTTACATCAGTGAGTCAAGAAGTACTGAACCAGCCAGGGGACAGCCAACCTATACGCAAGCGTACCGCTGGAAGGCCGGTAGAGAGGGCTCAGTCTCAGGGCGACAGTGTGATCAGCGGTGGTTCTCTGCAGGACAGAGACAGTGACTTCGAACGATCGCCTGTAGCTCGGTCCAGACCCCTGCTGGGAAGGTCAAAGTACTCTCGCAAGTTTTCTGATCCGCAACCCCTAGGATTGTTCCCAGCACATGTAAGTGCTTGAAAGATCTTTAAAGTCAAATTTTAGGGATTGTAAATTCTGAAGGAGAAAGTCGAGGAGTCAATTGATCTTTCCAAGTAGCGATTGTAAAGTGGCAAAATTGGACAGGCGTTTGTATGGTGGAGGCAAGTTCATGCCCCCCACCTGACGAGGGTCTGTAAAATTTTGAGACTTTTTGGAGCAATATCTTTGCTCGCTATAGGCGTATCACTTTTGAATTTGGTAACGTGACTAATTCAAGGCGCTCTTAGACTACGAGCAGTCTCTCTTTTTGCTTGCTCCGTCGAGAAAATCGCCCGAAACACGCAAATGACCACGCGCGTGACTGAAGGCGCGAGACGGGAGAGGCACGACAAAAGAGAATCTCTCTTCTTTCTTCTCGGACTGCCGCTCTCGTTTCTCGTGTCTCGCTGCATCGTCGCTCAACGCTCGCGCGTGCGTGTACTCCCCTTACTAAATCTGAAGAAAAAGAGAGGCTGTTCGCAGTCTAAGGCGCTCTTGGAATGTGCTCACTGCGGTCCTCTGTTTTACTAACGCTCACAAAGTACAAACAAGGGAAGGTCAAGCCTGAGTAAGTTTTCTAAAAACGTGAAAAGAAAAAAAAAACATGGGAAAGTCTATAAGTATAGAAAATGATGAACAAGATAGTTGTTTGGTCGATCCGGCGTACTTTCTACTTAGCCTTGGGAAATTATGGGTCAGAAACAAATGAATTAATAAGACTCTGGCATTATCTTCAAAGGGTGAAGATGACGAGGTTCCAATGATGCAGCTGAGCCACGCGCTCTATGACATCAATCTGAATCGCAGTAACTCGGACTGTACCACACGGAAAACCGACCTCAGTCCATTCGTACGCATGTCAGTGGAACGAACGAGTATGAGACGAAAAAAGGTGAGTGACGATTCCGAGAACTTTAATAATGTCTTTTATCTCACCGATTGGTCAAAAGGAAAACAAAAGAGAGAGAGAGAAAGAGAGAAAGAAAAAAAGCAAAACAACAAACAGAACCGAACAAAAGTTTTGAAGGAACACTACTCGAGTGCTTTCTCGTAAAATTATACCGGCGTTTAAAGTACAGTCGACTCTCCCTTGAAGGACACCTCTGTAAGAAGGACACCTCGGTGAAACGTACACCAAGGAGTTGGCGGTCCCTACATTCCTTTACTCTCTTTATATGACTCTCTATAAGACGGACACTCAGAGACGGTCCCAATGGCGTCCGTTGTAACACGAGTTGACTGTAAATCCTAAAAATCCCTTTATTACATTAAAACAGTATCGTGCCGCTTTTTTGTCATCGGACGACTTTCCAACCCTCCTCAAAGTATTGTTTACACTTCCGGTTTTATCATGACTAGAATTCCGGTAATTCAAGTGGACCCGACTGTACTTCTGGTTTCATTTTTCGACCAGACTCCATTGGACTCCAGGTTTTGTCCACTAGAATGTAGTCGAGAGTATTGGACATAAGTGGCAGCTTAAGGGTTTTTCCTTTCATCGGCCACTTGAAAACCTTAAGGTTTCTTTGGCACAATAGTTCACAGAGAATCGAGATATAATGTTCTGTTTGTTCATTTGCAGCGCCCAATGTCTTGGCAAGGGATTCAGCAATACCAACAGCTTATACCCCATTTTGAAGAAGGAAGCGGCCGAACAGCTATGGACTTAGAATTACACTTAGAGGCCTCCAGAGCCAAGCAGGTCTGTGAACTCACTTAAACAATTTGAACTCCTAAAAAGGATTTTTCACTCCTCTTTAAGTCGCAGACTCACGATAACCCTCAGTAAATGTTTGTAGGTCCACGCCTAGCGGGTTCCAATCAATTAAATGTAATAAGGGTAAATTGGCAAGTCTGGGAGAGAAGGGGCTGCTGGATCAATATAGGTTTCTAGGAAACTTCCCACGTACCCCTCCCCTAAGCCAACTTTTTGCCCTAAGCGAGAAGTAAGTGTTAATGTTGACTTAGGGAAGGGGAAGGTGAAGAGTTTCCCAGAGACCTAAATTGTTCCGGGCTTTCTTCCCTTCCCAGCGTCTGTTTTCCCAGGGAATTCCGGCTTTTGAGCCCGGACACAAGATCTTTCAGTCATAACTGAGTTATACAAGTATTATTTCATTGGGTGCAAAGGTGAAACTGCACACCAAAGGTAACCAAAGGTGACCTTGTTCCCTCTTTTATGATTTAGCTTCAGGTCAACGATGAAATTAAACGGTTATCCCAGCTAAAGAAGCGAATCGAGGAAGCCATCGACGGAGGTTTGACTGAAATTCCCAAGTGGATTGAAGAGAGTGAAGAGTTTCAAACACTTCTGAGAGATGTTGAAGTAAGTAATAGAACCTTATTTTTTATAATTTTTTAGCTAGGGGACTGCCGTGGTCGTATTCTGGTGGTTAAAGAACAAGTTTCCAAAACCGGAATAACAATTATTGGCGAACAGAAGCTTGCACAATTCTCCCTTCTCTTGCCAATTCGTCACTATAGAAACCGGAAGAGAACCGGAGCCGAAATGCGTCTCGCAATTTTTTCAGGGATCGTTACTGGGGGCGTGCCTTTCAGCTATTGGCTAATTTTTTCCCTTGTCTCTTGTAACTATCCCAGAAGTCTGTGCGAAAATGAATTTGTCCCAGTTACCCTCTCGTTTCTAAAGTGGCGAATCCTGAAGGAGAGAACTGAACTTGAAAATCAAAGTGATGTCTTGTTTATACAAGCTAAAAAGCCCTCCGCCCCCGCCCCCAATTGAAGTATCACAGAAGAGAGAAAGTGTTAAGATTTCGTCAAATTTAAAGCATAGTTGTCTTTATGTTTATGTTAGTCTTTGTTGTTTTCAGGGATTTAGAAGTCTAAACTTTCACAGTCATCGCGGTAGAAGTCCTTACTCGAGAAGAAGCCACAAGGCATTGAGGTGAATAGAAGTTTAGCTTTCTTTGTTTGAGTATTTATACGATGTAAGTGAATCACAAAACTCTCGAAAAACCTTACCTTTAGTTTACGGCAACGCAGCTGTTAATAGTTCGTGCATTCACGTTCTCTTTGGGTATGTCTGAGCATTTTTAACCAAAACAAAACAAAACGACAACCCCCAAAACAGCTGAGGCAGACAAAACAATCAGTACTCATAACAAATGCGTGTGGTCGCCGGCGTTCAGCGCGGAAAAGCTCACACAACCAGGTGATGACCAGTTTTAGTTTTGCACCAGTTTGGTTGATTTGTCAGTTTAAGTCAATCACGTGACAACAACATAGTACGCCGAAGTAACCAATGACTTTCCATTTTTATTTATGTATTTATTCATATTTCTTTCAGGGAAAGATTTCCTCATCTTCCTCCAAAACAAGTGAAATCGCCTGTAAATCCTAGTACAAGTGAGCACTGGGTATAACTGAAAGAAAAAAGACAAAAAAGTGTGGAGAGAAATTTCTTCACCTCGTTAATATTAATTACTAAGAATATTCACATGTATTTGCCTCAGTCTTTG
>BOPM01001344.1:45040-60849 GCA_022179025.1 Porites australiensis
GAGGGGGTGGGGGGGTGGTGGGGTACGAATTCGAGAAGTTACCATCGTGCTGAGATTAATGTAACCGGTTCCCCCTCGAAGAATGCTTAAGAATAGGAGAATGTTTCTGGAAAACGCGCGGACAACTCAACTCGTCAATGTATAGTCTGCGGAGAGGCTCACTTGCGCGAACTCGGGGAAAATTATTTTGGCGGCGGAGCTGCCATTAAGCGAGGAGAATGGTGACTTTTCCTCGCTGGATAAGGGCTCCGCCGCCAAAAACTTTTCACCGAACTCGCATTAGTGAACCTGCTCGTAGGCTAATCAATGTGCTGTCGAATAGTCTTCGACTGAAACCAGGGTCTAATAAGAAGACAATGATAGTGTCTTATGATCTGATTGGGTAGGCTAAACAGTAAACATGCAAGTCATAAACATCATCGACCCAAACTGCAGCTTGAAAGACATTGTATGTACAGTCAACTCTCTCTTAACGGACACCTAGAGTTGGTCACTGCCTTTCTTTACTCCTTTTATTTGACTCTCTATAATACGGACATCTCTCCAAGACGGACACGTACTGCCAGTCCCATGGGTGTCATTCCTAGGGGGAGTTGACTGTAGTTTTGAATTAAAGTTTTAAAGTGGTTTACTTACACTTATTCGCCATTTTCACATCTCCCATAATACACCTTGTTTGCCCCCCAAAACTTTGCACAAGCATTGTCTTATATTTCTCTTGGGACCACTGTTATACCCAGGAGAAATCAAAAACAAAGGTTATACAAAGTTTTGAGGACAAACAAGTTATCTTATGGGAGATGTGCAAATGGCGAATAAATGTTTCGGTCTAAGTATGAACCAGGATCCGGATTCCGCGCTAAGTGAATTTAGGTGGTAACGTAAACTTTGTCTGTAAAGGAGAGGAATTTTTGAGAGGAGAAATTATATTTATCATTGTCATTTTTATCTCTTGCAGAGTAAACTGACCAGTAAGACCCTTCAGGTGAACATCCTTACTGTCAATACCTTGGAGACGGAAGAGCTTTTGGTAAGTGGACATCTTCCTTCATCATAATTTGATCGCGGTAAATGAGATATGTGTTGGCATTTTAATGATTATTTGATTTCTTTATTATATTTTAAGGGCGGGGCACAAATCAGCCTAGCGGATTTTAACGTTCAAACTCCGGTGCGATTTCGATGGTATAACCTCCTAAGTTGCGCGGTAAGTAAAATACAACAACAACTTTATTGATTTCAAACTCTTTGTTAGAAACATAAATTCATGTACAGCCCGCAAGTTGCAAAGGCTATTCGAGGCGGGTTGTGTAAAAAAATAAAGTAGTTTCATAAAATAAAGTGTAAAGGGAAAAAATAGTTGTTCTAGACCTGTTTTGAATACGCAGCGTTTATTTCTATTTCCATATCATAGTTATGTGAGTCTCGACAGAAAATCGTAGTTGCCCCCGCAGGGATTTCGCCCAGAACCTATTCCATGGAATATGTGTGAAAAACTTCATTATGAATCGGCATGTTTCAAAGAGCTACACAACGAGCAAGAATACTATTGACCGACAATATACAGAACGGGGGCAGCTGTATTGTCAACTATTACTTGTTAATCTAAAAGAAAAACGCAGGTGATGATACAGAAACTGAGAACCAACAAGTGTTTCTTCACTTTGCTTGCAGTTTTTCCAGTCAGCGGCTGCCAAGTACCCGCGCAAGAGCAATACTACGACACCGATTGGTTCCCTGTCTTTGGATAGTGTAAACGAGTCAAAACGAGGCAATCTGCGACCCAGCTCATGGGTGAGTTTCTGTGAAAAAGAAAAGTGAAAAATGAATCCTTTGTTTGTGACTCCAAATAATCCAGAAACGTTGTTCGTGACATAAACCTCTTGTGTCACCAACCCCAAAAGGAACTTTGTAAACCGTTTTATTGAATTGCCACGCCCCTAACAAGCCCAGAAAATGTGCTCACTGCGGTCCTCTGTTTTACTAACGCTTACAAAGTACAAATAAGGCAAGGTAAAGTCTGAGTAAGTTTTCTAGTTTTGAATTTGTACTTGTTGTCACCAAATCAGGATATAGGCTCTCGACTGAACTAAAATGTCTATCGGCCTGTTAGCTGTCCTTATGATCAAGCGTGTTTTTGTAATATACAGTGAACTTTCTCTAAGATAGACACCTCTGGGACCGGCCGCCACTATGTGCCTGTCTTAAAGAGATGGTCAACGTAAAGGAGTGAAGAAAGGCAGAGACCAACTCTAGGTGTCCCTTTTAGCGAGAGTTGACTGTATGTCATCCTGACTAGCTTTTATTTTATTCCTATTTTAACAGTGCGAGGGTTCTACATTCAGTCTCGAGTCAGCGGTTGGGTTTGAGCGGGTGCCCTTTACATCAGTGAGTCAAGAAGTACTGAACCAGCCAGGGGACAGCCAACCTATACGCAAGCGTACCGCTGGAAGGCCGGTAGAGAGGGCTCAGTCTCAGGGCGACAGTGTGATCAGCGGTGGTTCTCTGCAGGACAGAGACAGTGACTTCGAACGATCGCCTGTAGCTCGGTCCAGACCCCTGCTGGGAAGGTCAAAGTACTCTCGCAAGTTTTCTGATCCGCAACCCCTAGGATTGTTCCCAGTACATGTAAGTGCCTGAAAGATCTTCAGAGTCGAATTTTAGAGATTGTAAATTCTGAGTCAGAAAGTCGAGGAGTCAATAGATCTTTCCAAGTAGCGATGGTAAAGTCGCAAAATTGTACAGGCGTTTGTATGGTGGGGGCAAGTTCACGCCCCCCACCTTACGAGCGTCTGTAAAATTTCGAGACTCTTTGGAGCAATATAGTCGTATCACTTTTAAACTTGGTAAGGTTGCTAATTCAAGGCGCTCTTAGACTACGACAGGAGCCTATGACTACGAGCAGTCTCTCTTTTTGCTTGGTCCGTCGAGAGAATCGCCCGAAACACGCAAATGACCACGCGCGTGACTGAAGGCGCGAGACGGGAGAGGCACGACAAAAGAGAATCTCTCTTTTTTCTTCTCGGGCTGCCTCCCTCGTTTCTCGCGTCTCGCGGCTTAGCCGCTCAACGCTCGCGCGTGTACTCCCCTTGCTAAATCTGAAGTAAAAGAGAGGCTGCTCGCAGTCTAAGGCGCTCTTGGAATGTGCTCACTGCGGTCCTCTGTTTTACTAACGCGCACAAAGTACAAACAAGGGAAGGTCAAGCCTGAGTAAGTTTTCTGAAAACTTGAAAAGAAAAAAAAAAACATGGGAAAGTCTATAAGTATAGAAAATGATGAACAAGATAGTTGTTTGGTCGATCCGGCGTACTTTCTACTTAGCCTTGGCAAATTATGGGTCAGAAACAAATGAATTAATAAGACTCTGGCATTATCTTCAAAGGGTGAAGATGACGAGGTTCCAATGATGCAGCTGAGCCACGCGCTCTATGACATCAATCTGAATCGCAGTAACTCGGACTGTACCACACGGAAAACCGACCTCAGTCCATTCGTACGCATGTCAGTGGAACGAACGAGTATGAGACGAAAAAAGGTGAGTGAAGGTTCCGAGAACTTCATTAATGTCTTTTATCTCACCGATTGGTCAAAAGGAAAACAAAAGAGAGAGAGAAAGAGAGAAAGAAAAACAGCTAAACAACAAACAGAACCGAACAAAAGTTTTGAAGGAACAGTACTCGAGTGCTTTCTCGTAAAATGTTATACGTTCAAAGTACAGTCGACTCTCCCTTAAAGGACACTTCTATAAGAAGGACACCTCGGTGAAACGGACACCATGGAGTTGGCGGTCCCTACATTCCTTTACTCCCTTTATATGACTCTCTATAAGACGGACACTCAGAGCCGGTCCCAAAGGCGTCCGTTGTAATACGAGTTGACTGTAAATCCTAAAAATCCCTTTATCACATTAAAACAGTATCGTGCCGCTTTTTTACCAGGCATCGGACGACTTTCCAACCCTCCTCACAGTATTGTTCACACTCCCGGTTTTTATCATATGACTAGAATTCCAGTAACTCAAGTGGACCCGACTGTACTTCCGGTTTCATTTTTTGACCAGACTCCACTGGACTCCACGTTTTGTCCACTGGAATGTAGTCGAGAGTATTGGACATAAGTGGCAGCTTAAGGGTTTTTGCTTTCATCGCCCAAACCCCACTTGAAAACCTTAAGGTTTCGTTGGTACAATGGTTCACAGAGAATCGAGATATAATGTTCTGTTTGTTCATTTGCAGCGCCCAATGTCGTGGCAAGGGATTCAGCAGTACCAACAGCTTATACCCCACTTTGAAGAAGGAAGTGGCCGAACAGCTATGGACTTGGAATTACACTTAGAGGCCTCCAGAGCCAAGCAGGTCTGTGAACTCACTTAAACAATTTGAACTCCTAAAAGGGATTTTTACTCCTCTTTAAGTCGCAAACTCACGATAACCCTCAGTAAATGTTGGTACGTCCACGCCTAGTGGGGGCCAATCAAATAAATGTAATAAGGATAAATTGGCAAGTCTGGGAGAGAAGGGGCTGCTGGATCAATTTAGGTTTTTGGGAAGCTTCCCACCCACCCCTTCCCTGAGCCAACATTTTGCCCTAAGCGAGAAGTAAGTGTTAATGTTGGCTTAGGGGAGGGGTAGGTGGACAGTTTCCCAGAAACCTAAATTGTTCCGGGCTTTCTTCCCTCCCCCATCTTCTGTTTTCCCCGGGAATTCCGGCTTTTAAGCCCGGAAACAAGACCTTTCAGTCATAACTGAGTTATACAAGTATTATTTCATGGGGTGCAAAGGTGAAACTGCACACCAAAGGTAACCAAAGGTGACCATGTTCCCTCTTTTATGATTTAGCTTCAGGTCAACGATGAAATTAAACGGTTATCCCAGCTAAAGAAGCGAATCGAGGAAGCCATCGACGGAGGTTTGACTGAAATTCCCAAGTGGATTGAAGAGAGTGAAGAGTTTCAAACACTTCTGAGAGATGTGGAAGTAAGTTATAAAACCTTATTTTTTATATTTTTGTAGCTACGGGACTGCCGTGGTCTTATTCTGGTGGTTATAGAACAAGTTTCCAAAAACGAAATAACAATTATTGGCGAACAGAAGCTTGCGCAATTCTCCATTCCCTTGCCAATTCGTCACTATAGAAACGGGAAGAGAACCGGAGCAGAAATGCGTCCCGCAGTTGTTTCAGGGATCGTTACTGGGGGCGTGCCGGTCAGCTGTTGGCTAATTTTTTCCCTTGTCTCTTGTAACAGTCCCAGAAGACTGTGCGAAAATGAACTCGTCCCAGTTACCCTCTCGTTTCTAAAGTGGCGAATTCCGAAGGTGAGAACTGAACTTGAGAATCAAAGGATGTCTTGTTTTTTTTCTGGCTGAAAAGCCCTCCGCCCCCCTCCCCCCTCCCGTTGGTAATTGAAGTATCATAGAAGAGAGAACGGGTAAGTTTTCGTCAAATTTAAAGCATAGTTGTCCCTATGTTTATATTACTCTTTGTTGTTTTCAGGGATTTAGAAGTCTAAACTTTCACAGTCATCGCGGTAGAAGTCCTTACTCGAGAAGAAGCCACAAGGCATTGAGGTGAATAGAAGTTTAGCTTTCTTTGTGTGAGTATTTATACGAAGTGAGTGAATCACGAAACTCTCGAAAAACCTTACCTTTAGTTTACGGCTACGCAGCTGTTATTAGTTTGTGCATTCACGTTCTCTTTGGGTATGTCTGAGCATTTTTAACCAAAACAAAACAAAACGACAACCCCCCAAAACAACTGAGGCAGACAAAACAATCAATACTCAGAAAAAAAAGCGTGTGGTCGCCGGCGTTCAGCGCGGAAAAGCGCACACAACCAGGTGATGACCAGTTTTAGTTTTGCACCAGTTTGGTTGATTTGTCAGTTTAAGTCAATCACGTGACAACAACATAGTACGCCGAAGTAACCAATGATTTTCCATTTTTATTTATGTATTTATTCATATTTCTTTCAGGGAAAGATTTCCTCATCTTCCTCCAAAACAAGTGAAATCGCCTGTAAATCCTAGTACAAGTGAGCACTGGGTATAACAGAAAGAAAAAAGACAAAAAAGTATGGAGAGAAATTTCTTCCCCTCGTTAATATTAATTGCTAAGAATACTCACATGTATTTGCCGCAGTCTTTGGTTAGTGTTGTAACTTTTAAGTAGGTAGTTTGTTAGAATTATTTTTTTTTTGCGTTTTTGTAGTCAAACTAAATCGATGTTGTTGTACAAACAGACCGAGAACTTCTAAAAAGTTTAATTTAAGTTGTCTTTTTATTTTAACGAAAGAGAACTACTCTATAAAAGTTTGAGGAGCTTTGTATTTTTGTGGCTTGTTTATAACGATAGTTGTATTATTATGCTTTTCTATGGAGTATTAGAGTAAACGTTTTGCTACCCTGGCGGCCGTTTCTGATTCGCGGTTGTAAACTTTGTGATATTTTTTAGACTCTAAGCTACTATGAGAATTTAGTAATCAACTTTAACTAAAATGGAAGTCGAATTTGAAGCGCAAAAGTCCATATTTACAGTAATTTGTTACCTTGTCAGAAGCTAGAAGACAAACATCACGAAAGAGTACTGTTCATTAGCTATCATTTGTTGGACTCGTGTCACTCATTTCGTGACATTCTTACATAAATCTTTAGCTAGTAAAGCCTCGATTCCAGCCACTCTCTCGGGTCCAGTCTTGCTCCTCCTCGAGGGGAGTCTTGAGCGCGGGCTCATGTAATGAGCAGTGGCTGCCAATCGAGCTCAAATCCTGTATCATCTTGATTGAAGCCGTTTCACACGCCACGATTTGTGCAATCTGTCGGCTTAGCATCATAGCAAATCCACGCGCTAGGAATTACCCACCGATCATTTTAACTAAAAGGTATCGCCGAGACGAGAATTGGCCTACTCACCTAACATCTGTTGCAGTGCAACCGATTTATGTGTTTTTATGCGTCAGTTTTCGTGCCACATCGGTCTTAAATCCTCTCTTTCCTAAACCAAGTTATGGTGAGATGTTTTGCCATCCAAGCTTTTGTATCTGTGGACGAAATCCCGTGGTGTTTCCATTCAAATGAAACCTCTTGGGCTGATTCTTTGAATAGTAATATTGAAATCGTAGGATTTTACAGAAATCAATTTGAATGTCTTTTTTTTTTCACTTTGGCCACCATCAGGAATGAAAGGGTTTAATTATGATGACAAATCGTAGCGTGCAAACCGGCTTTGAGTTGTACGTGAGCAAGGTCTTTTGTATCCCCACGTTGTATTTCTGACGGGCAGATGGATGGGCAATTTAACATATCTATTTCCTTTTACAAAGAAGCATCTCAAATACACCCAAAAGTAAGAAATATATCCACGAAAATATTGTAGCGAAGAGATATAATTAAGCCTTGCTAAATCCAATACATATATTGCGTACCCTTACTGGTAATTTGATAAAATTTTGTATCCCAAAAATTGAGCATACTTAACTGGGGTGTATATATTTATTTATTACCTTGATACACCTATATTCCATTTGTGAAGAATAATATTTTAATATATGACATTTATATACCTGGATAAACTCCAAAATGACTAAATTATGGTCGTTTTGCTTGTTATATAAATTCATTCGTTTATATTGTAAACGACGTAAGGTAATAAAATGAGAAAGCATTATTTTGCAGAACAATGTCTTATGGTGATTATTGTAATAGACTATTTTACAGTTGTGTATTGAGTATCCTGGCATTAACTGGAAGTGAAGCTACAGGTGACCTTGCACTTTCGTTTTGGTGTCTTCCGCCCTCAAGTCTTCGAGCAGCCTCTTCATTTTTCCTTCCACAACTGAATTATTCCATGCGTAAATCGCGCGCGTGCGTCTCGTCGTAATCCCCTCTCTGGGATAAGAACTGACTTCACGGATTTTAAGAGAAGAGGCGGACTGCAAGTAGTCTGTCCTCCCTCGCGTCCTTCGCTTATCTTTAGCTCTATACCAAAAAATTCCGAAAATAAGCCCCGCGGCTTATATTTTTCAAAGGCCCTTTTTGAGGGGCTTACATTCGGAGGGGCTTATCTACGGAGGGAAATTTGAGTTTCAAAATCGATTGGGCTAGCCATATAGTTGGAAGTAAATTTACCGTTTTTGCTTTGTTTTGCTTTGTATTTGAGGGCAATTTTCCAAGTACAATTCCCCGGGGGGTTTATATTTGGAGGGGAGATTTGACGGAGGGTTTTTTGCGTTACCGGTTTCGGGGGCTTATTTTCGGAATTTTACGTATTTCTTATGCTGATGTCACGCGAGCGAAACGAGATCAGACGGAGAATAGAGAGTGGCGTTTGGGTCAGCAGTCGACTCAGCACAACAATAAAGCACAAGGCTTTTGATTACCACACTGAGCTGCAAAAACAACAAAGCAATAGCAGGTAGTAAAACAACGTGTTAGAACCGCAAAATGGCACAATTGTAAAAAGGTAACCTGCTTTTTAAGCAAAAGATCTTCTAGACTGCGAGCAGTCTCTTTTTCTTCAGATTTAGTGAGGGGAGTGCACACGCTCGCGAGACGCGAGAAACGACAAAAAGAGAGACTGCTCGTAGTCTAACGATCTTCCTCTCCTGCACAAAAACAAAAAGGCAAAGGGCAATTTATTCTATTACTGACATATTTCAAAATTTTAAATACTACTTGGGCACAATATTAAGATTTTTCAGTGCGTACAGTTAAACCTGTCACAACGGCCACCTTTTAGAGAGGTAGCCGTTGTAGAGAGATTTAAACAGGAGTCAATCTTGACATGTCTCGAGCATCTGGTCAACCAACCTTTCTAGAGATTTAAAGATACTAATCTTCCAACCGATGATAGAGTCTGTCATACTCTATGTCTGGGAGAGGTGGTCACTTACTGTTGCTATGGAAAAGTCCCTCAGTGGAACATATACCTGTATGCTCCGCCGTGTCGTTGATACCAGTTGGCGATACCCAAGTCGTCAACGTCGAACTGTACGGCGTCTTTCCAAATTTGTCAGACAGGATCAGATTCAGAAGGCTTGGTCTTACTGTCCATTGCCACAGGTCAAGTCACCGCGATATGCAGCAAGCCAGCTTGCACTGTGGCTGCCAAGACAGGGACACCTACGACGCGGTCGCCCAGTGTCAGCATTTATAGACACTGTGATGAGGGACGCTGGAGCAGCATCCACCAGCGAACTCTCAGCCTGTAAGGAAAACAAAGTCGACTGGGCGGCTCAGGGCGACTAGCTCGGCTGAGGCAGCCTTAATAAATGAATGAATGAATGAATGAATCTATAGACTGTCCACCAAAAAAGTAGTCGTTGATCTAGAGAGGTGGCCGTTAGTAGAGGTTCGACTGAATACAGAATCAACTGACCAACCGGATTAAAAAGCGTGAAATGAATTGAAATCAAAGTCGTTTGAGCTAACTAAAGGGTTTTACTAGATAAACTTTTACATATATCATCTTGCAACATCTATAACAGACATATTCGCAAGCTCCTAACTAAAAACGAATGCACTACTACTAGTAAAAAATACAATAAATCGAAAGGGGTAAACATCACACTGAAAAAAATGTAGTCAGAGACGGTGGCTTTAAATTTTGCAGTTGAATCCAATGTTAAATAATCAGATGGCAGGCTATTCCAGACAATGATAGTTCTCGGCCAGAAGCTGTATTTGTACGTGTCACAGGATGGCTGAAGTGGGATAAATTTCAGTGGATGAGATGCTCTGGTTTTTAGGAAAGACTGTCCTTCAAGAACTCTCCGCTCGACTGTTTCCTGTCTCAAACGCCTTTAATTATTTTTTCACTTCTTGGTCTTACAAGTTGGCTTTGTAAAGTAGCCGTGGTTGTCGTAGAGAATGTATATATTTGACTTATAAACATATAAAACTTGAGCCTGCGATCAATTGAAAGCTAACCTATTCAGCTGGACAAAAGCTAAAAAACGGTTGACCTCGATGAGTTGGTACCTAAGCCCTAAGTGATTTTGGTTAGCGGATAACTTGTTTGACAGCTGTCGATTGACAATAACATACATGTTAAACACAGGTTACAGGCTAGGATCCAATACTGGCCGGAAAATGTGACATTACACATTGGTTTCCCTGTGGTGTCGACGGACGGGCGGACGAACGTACGGTCACGTGACTACCTTAATTTCTTGGATGCATAGATAACCAAATTTTCTTAACCATAGCGCTCCGCCGCGGGTGCTCGCGTGCTCAAGAGCTCCGCTTAAGAAAAAACAAAGGGACAACTAGGCGATTAAACGCTATCCACAGATTATGTTCTTACTTAACATGGCTTCTGGAATTTATTCGTGTCTGAAATTATAAATATAAGGCTCTGGGTACGGATCAGGCAGATTTAGCCAAGACGCAAGGAGCCCATGAAAAGATGACAACAACACGTGAGCAGTGACGAGGGAACTAACCAATCAAAGAACAGCAAATTGAGCCAGGAAGTCGCCTTCAGCATTTTCGCCCGCTTTTACCTTTTTTATTTGACGTAAACTGAGACCTGGCCCAATTTGAGCAGCTTCCATAGAGACTGATCTCGGGTTATATTCGACGTCTGTTGTCTTTGCTAAATCTGCCCATTAGTTCTTACGAACAACGTGGATCTTCGGTCATCACCGCAATTTCTCCTTTTTTCGATTTGGTTTTGAAAATAGATAGAAAATCCCGGACCATCCCATTACGGACATGAATGGGACAAAGGTAATCTCCATGGTTACGACCCACATAAACACCGTCCACTTGGAGAGTGTTTGGAGGTAAAAGGTCACCACGCTTTGCCTTCATAATGCCATATCCAGTGTCCTTCAATAACTCTCCGCTCGACTGTTTCCTGTATTCACCATCAAACATGGAGATCCACGAATCGCAGAAGCCATCTTTGATGTCGACAAAGCAAATGCTTCCTTGAGAACGACCAAAGTACATATCCTCTGAAGAGTCAACTTTCTTAGCTTTCATGGCATAACGCGGAGGGGTGTCTCCCTGTCTGCAGGGTATCCATACCGGTTCAGGATTCGAAGGCTGAATGTGGATCTGACTGGAATCTCCCCTTATAGTAATACAGCCATATTCTGAAGGGTAAACAACCACGTCATTTTCAAGCAAGTTGAATCCGTCGTGAACACAAATGTACATCGGAGAGTCGCGATTTTCAACATGGAATGGTTTTGGAATCCCAGGTTTAACAACATAGAATTCTGCCTTGTGCATTGTCGCAACAAGTCTTCTTTTCTGCTGTTCGGAAAGATCTTCCTCAACCTCTGAATCGACCATCTGGAGACTGAGTTTTGAATGCAACTCCGTGTCGACGCTGAGCTTTTTGCCGTTCACCCGCACAAATAGAAGCTCTACGGCTTTAGTTTTGTTCGTTACGTATATGCTGTGGGCAGCAAAAGGACCTGAGCCAATAGAAACATAACACAAAAGGATCTCAACATGAAAAGCAACAAGGACCGTCAGTCAAAGCTTTACCTTTTTTATGCTTTAATAGGGAGCTTAAGCAACGTTACTTTTGAGCGACGCACGCCAACCGGAAGTGGGGCCTCTTACCTTTTAACCCAATAGTCACCTGAATAGTCCCAAAAGCCCCCAATAGTCACCTGAATAGTGACCAAGATCGATTTCTCCCAACAGTATCCATACATTATCAACAGATAAGTTATGAGAATTATTAAAATGATCACCCAAGGAAAAATGCCTTGATCTTTTATCAAATTCTCTCAACTCATTCTTAAAGGAAATGTATGGAGATCAGTTTGGAGAATTTGTATGTAGATACTGAGGCTTAAAGGATTAATATGTTTGACGCTACCACCTTTGTTTTGTTGTGAGATTCTACTCTTTAAGGGATGATCAGTACCCGAAAATTTGGGCAAAACCACCGTAAGAAGTCTACTTCCGATTCGCTCAAAAAGCCTTTGCTTTAGCGCCTTATTATCTTATTTGGCCTAGACGGATTGATGCCGCAGGAAAGTATGGTTTTCAAGTCCTAATTGAGTCTTAAACAGGTTCTACAATTTCACTATTTGGCGTCTTTAAATCAAGGGTGTGTAATTGGACCGGAAGCCTTTAATAGAGAGTGAAAGGCTGTTTTCCACTAGCACGTACTAGCCTGCGTAGCTGGCGGTATTGTGTGGGTGCGAGATTAAAGTTTTGGCGGCGGAGTCGTGTTCCAAAAAAGGGAGTAGGGACAAGGCGGTTGAAATCTCAAATCTCACTCGACTATATTACAACGGCTCCGCCGCCAAATCTCACTCGACTACTACACAATACCGCCAGCTACGCAGGCTAGCACGTATTAGCGACGGAGTCGGAGTCGGTGGTGTCGTAATCAGAAGGGCAGAACTTTAGGATCTTGTGAAAACAGCGTTCTGATTAAAGAATTAAACCAATCACAAAGCGTGGGAATGAGCATTTGATTGGCTTCGTTCTTCTGCTTCTGCTTCCGACTCTGACAATCTGGTCTTCACTAAATCGTAAACAACAGACAGTCATAAGCGGAGTCAGAATAAAATTGAAACGGTCTGATTCTTCCGACTCCTATTCCATTGCGCTTATGACTCCACTCACGACTCCGATTTTTGATTCTCACAAAATCATAAGCGTCCTTTACGACCCTGGGTCCGTCATTAGTGAAAACTACCTCCTGCAGATGGGCGGTCTACACTTGTGGCACCAACGAACCAACAATTTTTTTCCAAAAAATTTAGTTTCCATGATATTAGTTTTAAAAATTACCTAATTCTTCATGAAAAACGAAACGAGGGTCATAGTAAGAACTCTTGTATTAAACATGTAACAGGGTAGCGAAATAAACAATTTTTGTCTCGTACAGGGTCACCTTTGGAGGGCTTTGGAGGCACACCTCAACCTAAACACCCCTGAGTGTCCCCATGAGAATTGAATTTCTTAAAGTGGAATTGATTACGACTGCACGTATCGACTTTGGTATCAAAAAAAGATATAATGCCCATCTTTTGACTACCGGATTTTTCGTGAAGCTGCGTTAACGGTGTTTATGTTGCTAGTATTGCGATCCTGTGTTTAGGACGAAAAAATTGTAAAATAAATACCAATTTTAGGCAAAAGGACAAAAGCACGCCATTTATTGCTGGGCAATATTCAGGTTATAGTCATTGTTTTTGTATAGTTGGAGTAAAAATAACTTACATCTCGTCAATCGTGCAGGCATTACCCTGTTTATTGAATTAGGAAAAACCCGCCAGAAATTATACGATTAAAATATGTGCCCTGTTTAGGACAGAGAGATAAAAAAACATACGGTGTCCAGCGGCACATCCCCGTATAGACCATATATGGGAGTACTCCTCAGTGGAATATTGCGTTACAATTAAAGGTTTTAAAATTACGGGAAAGATATTAGACGGTGATCTGCCGCTACATGTAATGAACATCTTGGTAAGATCAGTTGCCGAGCTGACGGTGTATCATCCGGCAGGGGTATTTTGCAGAACGCCGAACAGCCGCCGGAGCGCGCGTCGAACGCCCGAATGACTGTGAAGTTTAGTGATTAGGAAAATGAGTGAATCAAGTTTCAGGTCAGCTTACCCAGTATATTAAATGGCACTAAATGGAACCTGGTTAACTCAGTTTCCTATTAAACCCTGCGGATCAGTAAACTTCAGAGTCATTCAGCGTTCGGCGGCCATTTCGGCCATGTCGGCTTTCTGCAAAATACTCCTGCCGTGTATAAGTAAGTTTAGCTACAAGCCATTACTACTCCCAAAGCGATATAAAGAAATTAAGCTGAGAGTTACGACCTTACCTGTATTTTTTTTTGAACTGGATGATCCCATTACAGCCAAAAAATACGAAAAAAGTTCGACAGAACTGCAAAGACCGCTTACGATTTGAAATGAAGCAGCTCTCTCTACGTGTGTTTCATCTGAAATTCCCCAGCGAATCAGGAGCGGATCGATCATGAAAATAACTACCCCCTGTGTTGACTTTCTCTTCCTGTCACGGCGGTGTGTGTCACGTTCACTGTCACGCTATCAAAAATCAAAATCAAAACCCTACAATATATAAAGTCCAGAATGCGGGAAATGAAAGGAGGCAAGTATATAAAGCCCTCGCTTCGATTCAGGTCGATGCAATTTTTCATACGCAATATACCGTAAAATTCCGAAAACAAGCTCCTCCATGTATAAGCCCCTCCAAATATAAGCCCCCCAAACTCGTAACGCAAAAAAGCGAAAGTTAAATCGCCCCTCCAAATATAAGCCCCCTTGGGGCTTGTACTTGGAACAAAGTAAAACAAAGCGAAAACGGTAAATCTCCTTCCAACTATAAGGCTAGCGCAATTGATTTTGAAACGCTAATTTCCCTCCGTGAGTAAGCCCCTCCAAAAATATGCCCCTTAAAAAGGGCCTTTGAAAAATATAAGCCCTGGGGCTTATTTTCGGAATTTTACGGTATCCGGAGAAGTGATTTGCCAGATGGGCTCCTGGTAGGGACGCCATGTTGGTCCCTACTCCCTTTTTTTGGAACACGGCTCCGCCGCCAAAACTTTAATCTCGCACCCACACAATACCGCCAGCTACGCAGGCTACGGGTCGCTTGTGCAAATTAGCAAGGGATGCGACAGTTATTTGGACGAGCGAGGTCGAGGAAAAGGAAAGAAGCTAACAAATATCGCCAGGAGTCCACTCCTGATAACGCTATATATCGCTCATTTGATCGAATGTGTATGAGCTTTGGTGTTTCTATATATGTGCTTGTGTAAACCGTTTTGATATTTTGTGTCCGTGATTGTAAAATTTTGTTAATTTGTTTTGCGAGTCGTGTTGCGGGATCGCCATCTATTTCACGGGACCGGCAAAGGCATCAAAACTTAAAACTTTTTTTTTTTCTCTAAAATAGGCAATGTCTAGTCTCCTGAATAGGAGGTTCCATTCACAGATCATGCATGTTTATGTTTCATCTATTCTTTTGCTAATTAAATGGGCCTAACTTCATATCATTTTTTTCGAGTGCGGGCCTCTGTTGATCTCCTAATTCTCAACCACACTCAGTAAAGCTAGTTCGACAGGTTATCTACATCGAGCCGGCCCGTTGAACCGGAAATCATGCGAAATAGCTTTGAAATACGCGCTTAAGCCAGTTTACCTCAAATGCATATTTGAATTCATGATAAATACAGCTCTACCAGCTTCAAACAGCGTCTATGGCAGAGAAAAATTGTTTTGATATGACAAAATTAATTTTCCGAATCATGTGTGTCACTGTGGTGCAGTGGTCAAGGAGTTTCTTGCACGTGCAGATAAACCGGGTTCGACTCCCGGCGACGCTGCTTTCTGTTTCTTTGTACCGTTTTTTTTCCCTGTTTGGTCTATTTTTTTAACACTATTTTTCCTTTTGGCCTTTTTTTCTTTTTTCTTACTGCAGACCCTGCTGGTCATGCACTTGGATCAATATATATTTTGAGCTTAAGTCCGGAGTTTTATTTTGGAAAAGGGATTTCAAAAGCTCTTGATCTGCATACTGGCCAAGCTTACGACCAGATAAAAACCATAAGCTGTCAAGACATGTCCCTCCTCTGAAACAGCTGAATTTTTTTCAATGTTAGTTGACATCATGACAAACACACACAGTACACCACAAACTGTACTAATTTACACCCAACACCCACCAGTGACCCACTGGCGAAAGTTAAATTTGCCTTTTGTACATCGTCTTAATCATCAATATTATTACCCTAAAATCTCCACTGGGTTTGCCCCCAAAAAATAATTAAACGAAACCTTTTATTCGTTTTCGGGATTTA
>BOPM01001345.1:24592-44856 GCA_022179025.1 Porites australiensis
TTTTTAGGCGGGAGCTAGCATGTACGTGCATTCTGGTCTAACGCCATAATGTGTAGACTGGCCTTTAAGGGGCGGGAGATCAGATCGTCAACAGCAGGTTGAGGTCTAGCCAGAAGATACCCTTGCTGCAGAGGAGCAAAGCAATACTACTTTCAGTAATTTAAACATGTTAAATACTTGTATTTCGCTCATTAAATGTGTCCATTGTCCATTGTCGATTTGTGGTTTTTCAGGAATGTTCTTTTGCGGAGCATTGGACAATTTTTCTTAAACCAGTTTTTTACTCGTTTCCATTTCCCTGCTCTACCTTCATGTTGCATATGGCGTACGTGTGTACCTAAATCCCTCAATTCATACTGAGGTGATCGATAGAGAAGTCTATACGCCAAGCGGGGTTAAGATTAGTTAATAAAAACCAAAGGCTCAGAAGGCTAAGTGCAATGAAAAGAAAACTAGTGTGAAACGTTTTGCAGACTCGGCTTACTCTATTTGTTTTCTTTCTCTGTTTAAGTTTCGGCTTGTGCATCCTAAAATCAAGTTTAGTTCGACCTGTTTTGGGGAATATAAAATATAAAAACACTCGTGCGATGATTTATCCTTGTCTGTACAGTTGCGTGACAAGACTCAAATCACACACGGGCTTTCATCACGCAACACAGGGTTTAGTCCGTGGCTAAACGACGGAAGATTTCAGTAAACTGCGGCCACTTGCAGTTGAAACGACTGGTAAGTAAATTCTTATAGATCTCGTATCTCATTTAGAGCTAGCAAGCCGTTTCTAGCGGCTTTATTTTAGGTGCAGAAACTCGAGGTCAATATTTACACTCAACACGAAATTAGCAGCCAGAGCAGCGCTGTCCTTTTCAGCTACTTGCGTGCAATCAAATGCACGGTTAATCTACTTAGTTCTTTTTTATTACTATCAAATTGAAAAGTGTTTTTCAAAAGATTTTAAGAACTTCCCGTAATGTGCCCCTTGTAAAAGAAGTTAAGTTTGCGAAAACGTTTGTGTGCTTACACTTGCGGCTAGTTTGTTGCAGCGTTCCAACGTGCGAAACTACCCTGCACGTTTCGGTGTCTCAGCGACGCACTTTTGTAATGCCGCCAAAACTTTTTTAACAAAAGAAACGGCAAAAAATGTACTTTAAAATAGTGTTTGTTTCATGTTGAAATTCTATGTACCAATTGGGTTTTTTCGATGGTGAAGTTAGGTCAAATTTGCCATTTTTGTAAAGAGCCGAAATCGTGTTTCTTCTTGCGGCCGACACAGTCACATTTAAACAGCTAATCTGAAGATAATTGCTGAATTATAAAGTACAAGTCTGTGTTTGCTTTGTGACTTGATTTCATTGAGAGATATCATCCCGTTTATATGTACGAGCGCCAAGAAAATGCTTAATTTTCGCTAATTTCATACTCGAAAGAGCGCCGATTTAGCGTTTTTCAAACTTTGCCCGATTCAGGAAAAAATAAAAAGCCGTTACAAGTTTTAATGTGATTTTTTTAATAAGTGTACTATAGAGATTATTTGGGCAAAATGTGAAGAAATTCAAAAATTCACGACTGTCAACCGATTCTCGAAAATTACAGACATTGGCTCTTAAAAACATCACAAGTTGACTCAAAACTCTGTCAGCTTCAGCTGTCAAAGTAAACAACTTTCAAGATGCTGCATAAATTTTACGCATGAACTCACCCATCAAATTTTAACCAATCAGAGCACAAAAATTGGACGTGGAGCGTGACCAACACGTGACCATGGAAAGAAAAGGTCTTCCCCGCCTGTATTTTAAAAAAACTGGCTGAATTTTTGCGTCTGAGGTCAGTTTGAAATCAAAATCGTAATAGTGCGGGGGGATACTGACATAAACACAACATATTTGATATGAATTTAAAAAAAAGTAAACGTGAGCCTCAAATCATTTGAAAACGAATAAATTGTCAGCGGATAACTTCGAAAAATACTCGACCTTGAAGGGTCGACATCTGAGCCCGCAATACGGTCAGGTGATACTGGTCAGCGGATACCCTGTTTTGACAGCTGCGAATTGATGACAACATTGATGTGCAATCAGCTTCCTCCTGGGCTCGCAAAGTAGCTAGAAAGTGTGAGAGTAAACATTGGTATGCCTTTGGTGCGGACGGTCAGTCGGTCGGTCGGTCACGTGATTACCAAATTTTCTGGGATGGGTAGATTACCTTAGCTATGGGGCTCCGCCCACGCGCGCGAAGAGCTCCGCTATAAGTGTTAAAAATCAAAACTGGACCATTATTTTTGGAGACGTGTTCTGCTTTTCTTTCAATTTTGTTCAACCTAAAAAAAATCAATAGGTGGTTTTCACGTTACGCCATTGCCGCCATGCTGGTGGGCGGTAAACAAAAGATCGCTCATTAGCTCGCTTTGTTTGTCCACCAGCATTTGTTCATTTCACCATTGTTATTTGTGTCTCCCGAGATTGCATGAAAACCACCTATAGCCCAGTTGCTCTACCACCAACCTTATTATTATTAGACTATATCACAGGGCGCAGAGTTATTTGTGACCTTGATTGTTCATTGTACCCTTGTACCACGCATCGCTTTTGTTTTTATACTGTAGAATCCAGCAAACCGTCATTCGATCGTGTTATAAACCTGGCAAAATATTATGCAATGCTCCGGAAAACCGCTGAAGGTGATAACTATTAACGAATAACAACGACTAACATATAATTAAGTCTCTTTTTCTTCTCGTCACTTCGTGCCTCGCTCGGAAAGCTTTTCCGAATGCGTCGTCGTTCTTCGGGCGACGTTCGTTCCCACGGAGCATTAGATAAAATTTTACCACATTTGTAACACGATCGCATGACGGTTTGATAGGTCAAGTTCATAGTACAGTAAACAGAGACGACTCGTACGATCGGCTGTAAAATTTTCAGTTCGCTTGCCATCCCAAATAACTCCTCTGCACCCTGTGACTATACCTAACTATCCATTAAGCTATGTCTATCAGGATTATAGTGTTCTATTTTCGAGTCTCCTTTACTGTCTGTACCTAGTCTCCCCCGCCAGTACTTGTTCATGACGAGACCCAACCCTCCAACAGACTGGACGCGGTCCATGGGAGGGTATGTCCGCACCATGATCGTACCACCGTTTCCACAGACCTCGTTCTAACGCCTCGCCTGGAAACCCAGAGACACAGTGTTCAAGAATTTCTACACAGACAATTCGCGTTCCCACTTCAACCATACGATGGGGCAAGAGTAGCTTATTTAAAATTTGTAATATACAGAAACCGGCCTAATGTTATATAACGTTTTCTCCACATGTTGTATAGATATCGACGAATGCTGTATCGGCACTCACGATTGCCACCAAAATGCAACTTGCATAAATACCCCTGAACACTTTAATTGCAGTTGTTTACCAGGATTCACGGGAGATGGCCACCTGTGTTATGGTATGACTCACTTCTAGCACGAAGTGCACTTAAACTTGAAAGGAAGGCAACCCGGCGCAAAATTCCGCACATGTAATGGGAAAACAATGTCCGAGTTTTCCTAAAGTTCCAATGATCTGAATATAAATAAAAAAAGGCAACTCGGCGAAAAATTCACGCAGTGTCACAGTACACCTTTTATCTTACTTCTTAATAATGGATCGAAAATCGCGTTTTTTTAAACACTTCATTGTTTTTTTTTTCTGTCTCCTTGCAATAGCAGATAAGCTTTCCAACGGCATGCAATCTGTGTAAATATTGCCCGACACTTTTATTTTTCCTCTCAGCTATAGTCTTCCAAAAAAAACGTCCACTTGATTTCGTAAATTGTATCTCTCGTATTGAGGAAATTTAGTCTACGAGAACTTCTTCTGCCAATTGTTCTTTTTTACTAATCCTATTCAGATATCGATGAATGCAGCAACGGTAGCCATGATTGCCACCAAAATGCAACTTGTGCAAATACTGCTGGACACTATAATTGCAGCTGTCAGTCAGGATTTGCAGGAAATGGCCACCAATGTCATGGTATAATATTGCCCGATTTTCAATTGATCTGAGAGTTTATGTCGATCTTGAATTATGTCTTAGAATACATTTTTTTACCCTTCTTTTTAATTAATTACTCTCCTTTTTAATTCTAATAAAATTAGATATCGATGAATGCAGCAACGGTAGCCATGATTGCCACCAAGCTGCAACTTGCATAAATACCCCTGGACAGTTTAGTTGCAGCTGTCAGCCAGGATTCACGGGAGATGGTCACCAGTGTTATGGTATGACTCACTTCTAGAAGGAAGTGCACTTAAATTTGGAATCGATGATAAATCGTAAAACCGGCGGCCAGCGCGATGAATGCAAACAAAGCCAATGAGCCGCAATCGCCATAAACATATGTCTTGTATTTATACTCAGCTGGCAAGAAAATCGTAAGAGGCCACAAGTTACACTGTCATGATAACAATAATATTTTACTTTTTTATATTGGATCGGGAATCTAATTCTTTAATCTTTGTGATTTTTTGTCCCATCCCAATAAATGTCTCGTTTCAATAGCAGCCTTGCTTGCCACAAGCAAAGAATTTGTGTTAATATTGCTAGGCACCTGTCTCCCGAAAAGGCCGTCAGTGACGTTTCGTAATTTGCTTCTTCCTTAGTAAGAAAATAAACTTTACTTGAACTTCGAACAACTGGTTTTGCTTTATGGTCTGAATACATACGACAGAATGGATCGAATTTTGAAATTTCGACTAAAGAAGAGAAAATTATAGTTTATGTTATAGAAAGTAAAAAGAAACAATCGAATCTTCACGAGAAACGTTCTACTAAGCCCTTCTTCCCCAAATATCTTGGAATTACCGCGCCACTCCTTCTAAGCCATAACACAAACAGTTACTGGCAAGAATCGGATACATAGTTCCTGAGCACTCGCAGCAGCTAACCACAAAATTCCAAAATTTAAAAATACGCAGATCAATTCTTCCATCACGATTTTTTCGATTTACACGGGTTTTAAGTAAAATGGATATACATCTAATTAATTGATCAATAAACGGCTGACCCAAGATGGCGGATGGTTCCAGATCTTTGTTTATAATAAATGAATTCATCGTGATTTCACTGAAAGCAGAATAAAAATTGTGCAGCCAACTTTTTTTGGTCAGACACCTTTCAATTTAAGTATTTTTCGCTTTGAGGGGAAAAAATGGTGGAATTTGACCTCTGCCAAAAAAACTTAACAATATGGCGTCATAGTGACGTCAGATTACGTCACCGTGTCAATCAAATTATGTCTCGATGTTGAAAATAGTGAGTACATTACCACAGGCTCCTGGTACATTATTCTGTGTAAGTTTTAGTTGCCTATCATGAATGGATTTGAAGTTATAGAGGGAGGCCTCCGAAAGCCCCCTCGATCGCAGGAAGCAAAAAATAAATAAATAAAGCCCGCAGTTAAGCCCTTCAACGCAAATATTTTGGAAACGATGCACCTCTCCTCCTAGTAAATATAGCAGCCGAGCCATTTTTGGATGCATTTCTAGTCAATTTAGAAGACCTGAATTCCAATATTACTTGGAGACCACGTTCCCTGATTACGCTTGCATTTACGCTTAGGTGTTAATTAAGGTTAAGCCTCACCGCCGTTAACTAACTCGTGGTCAGCCTGTGTAATTGTACTTTCTAGGATCATATCATGCCTTTGAGGTGATCGTTGATCCCGGGAAAAAAAGGCGCAACTTTTAATAAGAGAATCCATTTGTTTTGTTTAACTTAGAAATAATATGCAACTTTGATGTTTCATTGTGCGGTTTCGTGCAAAGCGATAATGACAAGTTTGACTGGACTCGACACAAGGGAAGCACAAGTTCTCATGATACAGGACCCTCCTTTGATCACACCACAGGAAACGTAACAGGTAAGCTTTAAACCAATTCATCAGTACATCTAGCTAGTCCTACTATTAGCAATGAGAATTGTAACGTTTAACAAATTAAGAAGTCAGTTGGTCGACATTTCTGCTTCATTTTTTGCTTGAAAATATCGCTAGTTTTAGTCTCAATTGCAAATTTAATTACATGTCACTCTTTTCTACCCCTTTTTTGTTATTGTTGTTGTTGCTGTTGTTTTCTTAGATTAAACTGCTCGTTTTTGTTTCTTTTTTTTGTTGCTTGTACGTTGCACAGGTGTATCAAATATAGGCGATAGTATCTAATTTCGACTGCCTCTTCGGATCGGTGCAAGTACAACGTGGCAGTTACTCTTTACATCCGTGGGCTTTGTTGTCATTTGCCCTCTTATTCTACTATGAATATAATACGTCTGTCTTCAAAGAAAATAATAAAACAAATAAAAAGAAACTTGGGTAATTACTTATAGGTACTTTGGATGATCATTCTACGTCATTTAAGCTAAACTAACGTTGTTAGAATACTGTAATTTTAAGTCAACTGGACACTTTTTCAGTGCCTTCTGGTCAATTTGTTTTGCCTGTTGCTTTCCTTACATTTTTTCCTTTTAGTAGGTTATTACATGTGCATTTTTTAAAAATATTGAGTCCACAGGAGAGCTAGACGATATGAAAAAATCGGGCCGTCCTCTACCGAAAAAGACTAAGTTGCTACTCTCTAACCATCTTCATCCCTATAAGGTTATTACATGTATATAGAAGCATCCAGACCAAGACAACCGGGTGATAACGCAAAATTGTCAAGTCCTCCACTGAAATTCTTTGGGAATATGTGCCTTCAGTTCTATTACCATATGTCTGGTGCAACTACTGGAAGCCTAAATGTCACCGTAAGTGAGAACTTAGTGTTCTCTGCACGTGGTGAAAAAGGAGGCATGTGGCGTAAAGCCAGCGTAAATGTATCAGCTATCGAGGGATTGCATAGGGTAAGCCATGCGTTATTTTTGTGTCTCTTCTAACAACAACAATAACAACAACCCAATCTTTATTTTTATCAACTCATTGCTTAACTGTTAATTAGGATAATGAAAATATTGACAGTAAAAATTAGAATTTAAACTTTAATGACCCCATCAATGGTGGTAAAACGCTGTTCACTGAGAGCGGTAATTGGGGAAGCCAACCGGGTTGGGAGCGATGAGCCACCAATAGCTCACTAGCTTTTTTGTTAATTTAATTGCCATTAAAGTACAACAGCGGGTCCGGGAATTTGTTAATAAAGGGTTCCTAACTTGTGCTCACCGTTGAAAGTATGTTACAATTGTTACAACTCATAGTTTTCACCAATCCTGGCCATCATTCGCTCTTATTTAGTTACATTTATATAAACTACGTAGATTCCTATCGGCGATCCTTAAGTGGTAGTAATTTCAGTTTTACTGAAAGCACCTTCAATAACAAGACTTTTCTGGTCTGAAGGGTTGACAGGTCCACCATCCAGAAGACGTCTTTCGGTTCTCGGGTCTATGTTCTCCGAATCTTACTTTAGCCATAAGTTTTTGTACTTCGGTCTGTAATAAAAAAACTAAAAAAGTCGACAAGACTGCATCCGTTATAATACTTCATCTTGACCATTAATTATAAATTAAGCACACATGAAATATAAGTGATGTACCATTTGGTAATATTATTTAGTCATAGCAAGATTATTCTTTCTTATACTCATACATGTAGTGGTGCAAGTAAGTTCGTAAATGTAGTGCAAAATATGATGCGCTTGGTATTTCCTTTGCTATTAGCCGACATTTCCTTATTTCTATTGTTAAGTTTGTAGTTTTTTGACAAATTCGAAGATAATTTCCTTTAATTTCGAGACATTAATAACAACAGCGACTCTTCCGGACTGATTGCACCTTTGACAGGTAACATTTTAAAGGCGTAGTGGGAAGCAGTTACACTGGTGACATAGCAATTGACGACTTCTCCTTGACAGCAGGGTCATGTCCTTATGGTAAGTTTTTTGACTAAAGGGTGCACTGTCGCCTATTTTGAAATTTAAAAAAAGACGTCTTTGCAAATTTTCAGAGCGTGAAGAGGGGCCGGGGCACTTGATAAGCAAATAGACGAGATGTTACAAGGTTCCTTTTTTCTTTCATTCTCCCCGCCGGTGACGGAACTTTTCAGTTGTTGCTTCACCTACTTCGCCTGCAACTACTGGCGAACTTAAAAGCTGTTTTTATATACACAGTCTGTAGTCCGTGTTTTATACTCACTCCGTAGTTTCTAGTCTGCATTTTATACCTACAATCATCGTCAAAAGTGTTGGGAAGGTTGTCTTTTTTACCTGTTCTTTTCCTTCCTCCCCCCGCCCCTAGCCCAATGTTGATCAAAACGTTAATCTTTGTGCGCCTAATTGTTCTGTTATATCCCAGCATTGAATAGGGGGGACGGGGGATATTTAGCGATTAAAAGGATTAAAATGGACTACTGTTAAGTTGTA
The DNA here is from genome assembly GCA_022179025.1 of Porites australiensis. Classification (NCBI taxonomy): domain Eukaryota; kingdom Metazoa; phylum Cnidaria; class Anthozoa; order Scleractinia; family Poritidae; genus Porites; species Porites australiensis. Next base: position 32,981 of record BOPM01001345.1, read on the forward strand.
CAAGACCTTCCCAACTACTTTTGTCTGTGATTGTAGTCCGTGCACATTCCGGATTTGTATTCCGGAACATTCCGGAACATTCCGGAACATCCCGGAACATGAAAAAATAAAAATAATTTTCATGAAAAAAAAAATATAATAAAATAATAATAACAAAAACATTTTTGTAAAAATTAATAAGAACGTAAAATAACAAAAAAAAAACGAGAAATAATGAAATAATCAAGAAAAAGGAAACTGGTATCCTGTCTGAGTATGAGAAAACAATATTTTGTCGCAACAAATTAAAATTTGTTGGGCGAGTGAGGGTTCATGCAAATGACAGTAATGAGTGAAGGCTTCCATGAGTTAATCATTTGGCGGTTATCCATTTACGGTTCTGCGATGGTCTGAAATGTCGGTGCAGTATTTCAGGTCAAGCCAAGTCGGTAAGTGACTCATGTCAAGCCAACATATAGTCTCCTTATATATAACCGACATTTGCTTACTTGAGGTGCTTTGCTTCACTTGAGGTTGACATGAATTACTTACAGACTAGGCGGCTCTGTAAACTTAAGAAGAGTATAGGGGCTCCTGTCTTTGGATTTTAGTGGACAATACTCACATTCGTAGTAGTTTCTATACTGTTTACAGTCAGCATGATATTTCAGACGTCTCCTCGAGTCGCAAGAGGAGTTTACGGGGAGACGACTAAAATTCAGGCTAACTGATAACAGTTAGAAACTACCGCTGCGCTACCACTGCCACTGCAGCTATTCTGCGGCGAATGTGAATGTTTAATTTAATTATCCAAGTCCAAAGCGGCGAGCCCCTAAGCACTTCTTACGGTCGCAAAGCCGTAAATTGATAACCGTTAAACCGCGTGGCAAACATTTACAAGAGGTGGCTGTGTGAGGAAAGCTTGAAAACCCCCTCCTCGCGACCCATTTTAATATATTTTGAATTTAGAAGCAAGCCTTCACTCATTACTGTCATTTGAATGGACCCTCACTCGCCCTAAAAATTCATTGCGACAAAATATTGTTTTCTCATAATTGGAGATGATACCAGTTACTTTTTTTTTCTTTGTTTCTTTGTTTCTTTATTTTTCGTTTTTATGTTATGTTATGTTATGTTATTTATTTTGTTATTGTAAATTTTTGCAAAAATTGTTTTCTATCTATTGTTCTTTTATTATTATTATTATTATTATTATTATTATTATTTATTATTATTACTTTTATTAATATTTTTATTTAATTAATTAATTATTTTTTTATTAAAAAATATTTTAATTTTTTCATGTTCCGGGATGTTCCGGGATGTTCCATGTTCCTGGTTTTATCGACGCCCGCATCGAAGGTGGTTTTAGCTATAGTTCTGATCACTCGTTTCTGTAAAATCTCGAGACGAACAAGGTTAGTTCTGTAAGTAAGGGCCAAACTAAATTGCAGTAAAAAAGTATGGATAGACTAGAGAAAAATATAGTGTTCGTAAGGTTTTCGTAGATAAATAGAAACTGGATTTACGAATAATTCCTGTGCATTTAGAAACTGTATTGGCGACATGTGAGATTTCAGATTTCCAATTTAAATTTTCATCCATGATTACTCCCAAGAAAACTGTTTTTCTATTTCCCGGTCCATTTTTTTGGCTATTAATTAAAAAGTTCAATAGTTTGATTTGTACGCTTTTGGCATGGTTTAAATACAATGAATTTGGTTTTTTTCAAGTTTAATGAAAGCCTGTTAGCTCTAAACCATATTGACAACTTATTTAGCTCAGCGTTCAGTATATTAGTCAGGCAGTCTTTATCCTTGTGAGACACAAGTACGTTTGTATCATCGGCAAACAATATCAATTGTAATATTGTTGACCTGTTGATTATATCGTTGATGTAGAGCAGACAAAACAAAGGCCCTAGTATTGAACCTTAAGGAACGCCACACATGATATTAGCACGAGACGAAACATGACCATTGTATTCTACAAATTGAAGTCTGTTGGAAAAATAGCTCTTAATCCATTTCAGAGCCAAGCCACGTATACCATAGTGTTCAAGTTTATCAAATAAGATGGGATGATTGACTGTATCGAAAGCTTTCGAGAGATCTAAAAAGACACCAACCGCTAATTCACCACGATCAATTGAAATTTTTTCATGCAAATCAATCAAGGCAAGCGTCGTAGAGTGGTTTTTCCTGAAGCCGGCAACGTAGCGTGGTTACCAAGCCGATTTCAGCGGTCATCGTACTTGTCGTGTTGGTTTTGGACGCGGTTTTCTACCAGCGTTGGACCGTTTAATCGGGGAAACAAACTGCCGTTTGCCTTCGCTCGCAGGGACGCGATTGCTTGGCTAGGGAGCTAAAATGAAAGTTAAAACTTTGCAGTGGGATTCTACGGTGGAATTTTGGCCGTGGGGAAATTTTGACCTGGAATTTTTGGCTTCTTTCGGCGGGCTGTCCATATTGTCTGTGTTTGGCCTTGTCCTCTCTTTATAAGTGAAAACTCGGGATAAAGGAAATCGCTTAAATCGCAACGGATCGGGAAAATAACCACACAGGAAGCAAGAAGACACCAAGTAAACAAGCCAAAGCGTATTTTATTGAAAATCCATGCGAGTATTTATCTTCTCGAATCTATTACCTGAATTCCCATTCAAATCCTTTACAATGACGGTCATTTTCAAAATTACGCAACCGCAAGTACTCATATTGAGCTTGGGCCGCCTGTGATTTCACACCGACAGCGGGCCGGCTCACCCAGGCAAGAAGTTGACCATGGTACCATGGTTTTTCAACGCCGACCATGTTTGAACATGGTCGGCCATGGTTCGACCGTGGTGTGTGACCATGGTGTGTTATCAACCCTTGACCATGGGAAATTGCTGATCATAATGGTAACAAAGTTAAGTCAGTGAAAGCACATAACAGCACATAATAATTTTATTTTTTCGAATTAGAAATGTATTGAGTTAAGGCCACGCCAAATCATGGTCGACCATCTCCAATCCTTAGTCCCACGCAGTTACAGTCGAACCCGACTAATACGGACATCGAAGGGACAGAGCGAAGGGTGCGTATGAGAGAGGTGCCCGTATAAAAGAGGTCACTATGATGACGTCACTTTAATGACTCCACTTCCAGTTTTAAGCGTTCAGTATCTAAAACCAGGCTCACACTCGTGTTTAAACTAGCTGCATTTAAAGTTGTTAATTCACAGTACAAAGACACTGTCTTTTAGTAGTATACAACATTGTACATCTCAGCTATAGACAAATCACTGTTTTAAAGCGAAACAAGCTACAGCGCAAAGCTGCATGTACGAAGTTGTAACGTAAAGCACAATTCTGAAAGCGTCTTTCGCTATTTTGCAAGTGCAGTAAACAGTAACTAGAGTACAAAATGTAATAGAAAAGATCTTTATGCTATCTGTGGTTATTGAAGCCTTCAAAAAGTCGGTTATGCTCCTCTGTACACCTTTCGCAAATCGTTGTTTCACAGCGACTGGGCTTTATATGACCTTGCATAGCTCATCAGACTAGTCAGGATTTTCCCTGTGCAGATTCACCTGATCGGCATTCGGGATTCTCCTGATTACCGCAGTGTCCGTAATAAGGAGGTTAAGTTTATATGAATTTACTCTCTGGGGCCGAGATTTAGTGTCCGTTCAGTCCGTATTAGAGAGAGTCCGTATTATAGAGGTTTTTTTAATGAAAATATATGGGAATTTTGTCGGGACGTTGGAAACTGTCCGTAATAGAGGTGTCCGTATTGGAGAGGTTCGACTCTTCTGCAATTCAGTTCTTGCTGATTTTTTTTTAGTTTTATTTTCCTTTAATTATTTTTAGGTATAGGCCAAACACAATCCATTGATAACATTTTCAAAGACGTTTTTCCATTTTTCTCGAGCCATGGTAACCTTTGTACGACCATGTCCGAATCCTCGCTAGTGGAATTAATGCAATCAGTGGGAAATTGGTACACGAATGCCTTAATGCCTTTTTTTTATATATCCAGTGGATTGAACGAGGCACAGGAGGGTCGAACAAAGTACAGCATTTTGTTGGAGAGTGGCTTAGCAAGGTCGATTGTATCTCCAGTCATAAGAACGTTGCATTTTGCTAGCTGTATTGTGGCCGGAAAGAAACAATGTGTTAACATAATTAAGACAAAAATTACCTGATCAATATTTGAGACTGTGACTATTCTCCTCGCTTGTGTATCAGTCACCATACTACGCTTGATTAAGCGTGTTTTCTCAACTCCTGCAGCTCGATCCGAATTTGATCGGCGAATTTGTTTGACTCGCGACGACAGACCAATGCAGGACACAGAAGTATGGCTCAGTCAATTCCAAGCGTGCACATCCCCCTTCGGGTATTTGTCGGGCATTTGTCATTTTGTTTTGGAAAAGCTACAAATACCCCACGGTGGGGCCGGGCGTTCATACCAAAACTCCACGGTGGGGATTATAAATAGGGTGCAAATGGCCCACCCGGACAACACCAAAGTTGCAGTTTGCAATAAATAAACTGCAAATACCATATTCATAGGAAATCTGTAATAATCTGATCAAACTAGCGCATGAGGCACCCTACGCAAATCGCTCTTAGCCGCTAGTTCAGTAATTATTGCAAAAAACATTCAATTGATCCGATTAATCTCAATGATAGAACTATAATTAAAGTCTGAATAATACCTTTCTTATTTTCGAAGACGTTTAGTATAGTATATTAACAAACAACCGACGCGCTTTACATGATTATTTTTTTATCACGATGGAACCGTTGCATGAATTGTCGCATTGACCAGATTGTCAGATTGTCGTATTGATCGTACAATACGCGAAGTTTATATTAGCTTTCAAATTTCTCGCCGAGTTTTTCTAGGCCTTTCTGCCTTGACAATTCACGCGCAAAGAAAGTGTCTTTTCCTTTCAACTCTTCAAACGATACATTGATTGTTCTTCCTCCATGAGCAAGCTGATCACGACGGCAGGAAGCAATTTCTTAGACGGATGCAAAAAGTACTGTGGGGTAGGGAGGTGATGGAGCGATAACCACCCATATCTTTTTATTAAAAATATTCTTTATAAAGCTATTTAGATAGGTATATTTTTTTAGTGAAATATTGAAAAAGGAAAGACCCAGAGATAGGGGCCATCTCTATTGTTTTCATGTGTTTGTCTGTGACCGATTCATCACTGCCAGTTTGACGTCACTAGCCTTCGTAGCAGGCGCTTGAAAGTAGTGGGTGAAAGAGAGAACTGGCGCGCGCGAGGGAGACACGCGAGACATACTAACGGGCGAGTGCCAGTCAGGTTGCTTTCGCAAATTTGGAAGGGACACCATGGTCATTCGAACCAGAAAGGTTGGGGAAAAGATTAAAAGCTAGGCAAATAGATCATAAGTGCGTGAACTTTGTTGTATCTGCTTGCGCAAACCGTCTTGGTATTTTGTGTCCGCAATTGTGTAATTTTGTTTTTAAAATTTGTGTCGCGGGCTGTGTTTACGGGACCAGCAAGAGCATGAAATCGGCAACGTCTAGTCTCCAGAGTAGGAGGTTCGATTCAGAAGTCACAGACGTTTATATTCTACATCTTCTTTGCTAATGAAATCGACCGTACTTCTCATCAATCCCTTCGAGTGTGGGGTTCTGTTTATTTCTCAATTCTCCACTAAATTCAGTACAGCTTGTTTGATTGATTTTCTACAACGATCGGTCCTTTGAACCCAAAACATTTGATGGGCTCCGGCCCAAAATAATAATGCGAAATAGCTTTGCTATACGCGCTTAAGCTATTGTTTTTTTCAAACAGCGTCTATGGCAGAGAAAAATGGTTTTAAAAAAACAAACTCACTTCACCAAAAACTGAGAGGCACAATAGTGCAGTGGTCAATGAGTTGGTTGCTCGTGCAGATGAACGAGGTTCAACTCCCGGCGAAGCTGTTTTCTGTTTCTTTGTTGTACAATTTTTTTATTCTGTGAGGGAATTTTTAAGTAGTTTGTCGAGCCAGATGTAGGAACGATATTTACCCAAAATATGCACGTATTCGACATGATAGGCAAACAATGAAATCTAAGGCCATGACTAGAACAAATAGCTATATGCCTTTGACAAATTATCAGGACTAAAATACCACATTGAAATTTACCAAAATTACGCATTAAAATTATCAACTGAACATAAGATCCTGCCATGGTCCTGACTGCGATTACGGTAAACAAAGTTTAACCCTTACAATACAGAATCTTATTAGTTGGACTGGTTTTCCACAAATTAGCATAGAATCGAAATGGGATGGGAAATGGGAAATATTTTTGGGATGTAAACGAGTCAATCTCGTTTTTGTTTTTAGTACCTGTTGTGCGCTTGAGCCAAAACTTCGACTTCGACCTTTTTCGGCAAATCTATTTCGATCCTTCTTTCTTGTTCTCTTTCTTAGTTTTGTTGCCCACTTTATCGTCATTCTTTCCTAAGGAATTTCGGCTGGCTAACTTCCCTGGAGGAGGAAATTTCTATCTAGGAAGAGTAATAGGTGAATACTGAAATTGGCAGTGGATTTTCAGTTCCCCGAATTGTTAGTCTGCCGGTATTGGTGAGAATCTGTCCTTCCTGAACCCGTAATTTGCCAACTTAATCACATAAATTAAACTTGAAAAACAAACTAGAATCAATTCTGTGAAATATTGTTTGCCGAAGCCAAGAAAGTGTTACTTAACATTGTTTCAGTAAACAAAATCAAAGAAAAAAAAACTAATTTGTTTCCACTTTCAACATACTTTTAAATTTATATAGCGATTCACAAAACTAGTTTCGTCAAAAGACCTCTTCAGTTGATCGCCACATTATTCAAAATAACAGACACTCTACGTAGCAATGCATGAAAAATGACCCGTAGCAGTAATGAGGCTACTGGGTTACAACAGTCCTTGGGATGCGGACGTAGTTCCATTCACTTTTTTTTTTTTTCACGCGAAATGACCCGATCCTTTGCCAAGGGATTAGTAATACCACGGCTTTCTTTATGGGGAGAAATGCCTTTTACAAAAGTGTGTGTAACCGCACCTTATGAGCTGTTTATTGTTTATTATCATTTTGCCACACAAACAAACATATACGTAGAAAGTTTAAAAGAAGATGAGGCAAGGGAGCCCAAGAAAGCTAAGAAAGCCAAGAATAAGGCTTGTGAATAGGACTCCTTAAGTCCAACTTAATGTCCACCCAAATCGTAATTTAGGTCGTCTCATGATAAATTCGACGTCTTGCCCCCTCCTTAAGTGAACCATTATACTACCTGATTGGTACTTTGAAATTTCGCGTTTTCGGCGATAGTAAAAAACTCGCGAAATTTAAGACCCGCGAATATAAATCCGCGCGAAATGTTAAAACCCATGTAGAAAATTCAAAACACGCAAAAAAAAATTAACAATTTAGCAACAACATATACATTATGTTCAACAAACACACAAATTGTTCATTGGTTTTACTGGTAATGAAAAGTTCCATTTGTATCTTCACTGCAGTTTTGAAATGGCGTGAGTAATTGCAAAGATTTCACACATTCCTTGTTCCAGTTTATCTAGAAATTTTAAGAAGTTCAGACTTTTTGAAAAATAAAATCAATTTGAGAATGCTTGAATCGCAAAATTTAAGGGCCCTTTTTTCATATTTGCCTGTTGAAATCGCGAAAATAAAACCCCGCGAAAAACTACCTTGCCAAATTCGCGAAATTAAGTATTTCTTTTCTTTTTTTTTTTGTACTGTCTACTTTTTCATGAATTTTTGCGGCGTAAGTATTTCGAGCTCTCGTGAATTTTATTCTTTCGTTTTCCTATCCAGATTGTTCCAGTCGTCACTTTGAAAAATACCAAGATTTACCAACCAGAGGGGCTCACGCCGTGGAACACTTCAACATCAATGGAAGTTTGTTTCTCGCATTCGCCAACTATGCAAGTGACACCGCCGAAACATTTAACACAGACTCTTTCATCTACAAGTTCAACGATTCGACTGGAAAATTCTTCCTTTATCAAACCATTGGTACAAATGGAGGGCTTGACGTGAAATATTTTACAATTTCTGGCGAACATTACCTTGCTGTTGCTAATTCCTTCAATGGAACTACAAGCAGAATGAACTCAGTTATTTATCGTTGGAATGGAACATTGTTCGTTGCATTTCAAAACATTGCAACGAACGGAGGAGACAGCTTTGATTTTTTTGAAATAGCAAAAAAACCGTTCCTTGCCATATCCAATGTCTACCATGGCTTTACACTTAGAATGAACTCAAGCATCTACGAGTGGAGAACAAACAGGTTTGCAAAGTTTCAGGAGATAGAAACAAATAGAGGTCGTGAAAGTGCTGCTTTTGTAATTAATAATGAAAGCTACATTGCTTTTGCAAACGCCGCCGCGCATTCAGTCGTTTATAAGTGGTCAGGCAAAAAATTCTTTCACCTGCAAAATCTTCCTAACGCGATGGATTTAAAATCATTTTACGTTAATGATCACGCGTTTCTTGCCCTTGCATCCACTGTAGTGAATGCGGACTCATCTATTTACAAGTGGAATGGCAACCAGTTTGTGTTATTTCAGTCTATTCCTGCTCGTAGAGCGAGGGGCTTTCATCCATTTGTCATGTGTGATCAAACGTTTCTGGCTGTGGCTGATCGGTACAACACGAATTCCGCACTGTATCGCTTCTCTCAGGGCAAGTTCACTAAATATCAGGAAATTTCAACCGTTGGGGCGATTGAAATGACGTCATTTGAATATAGGGGTCATACTTACCTGGCTGTTGCTAATTCAGGAAATGAAAACCAAATGAACATTAAAAGTACGGTGTACAAGTGGATCTAAAGAGAATGTTAACCCTCGGACGGACGTACACCCAAACTCATAACCAAGACAAGACAAGACAATGCTATATTTGGAGTCTTATACAGTCCTATGTTATCGACTTTATCCAAATAATTTAAAATCATAACACAAATTATACTCTAGTGGAACAATAATCAATGTTAACCTAAAGAACTAATGATCGTCTTTTCTCATAGCAGTCGAATACGTATTTTGCAATTAACTTTTGCACTGGTTTGTCCTTGCTCGGGGGGTTTATTAACAACCGAAAAACATCATTTGGTGCCATTCTGTTTACTGATATTCTGTATTCTTTGTTTAAGTATTCAAATAAAGTACTTCTTTTTCCTTGATACGCGGGGCACAGAGTTAAAAATGTATTTCATCTTCTACTCCCGGTTTCTTATAAGGTCTTACTTGGACGGGGTTTAGTTACAGTTATCCGGTGTCGGATGTTGGTGACCTGACGGAGATAATCTTCACATTTATAATTTTTTGATTTTCGGAAGGTTCTTAGTTTGTTCTTTTGGTCGGCGTCTTTTCTTACATCATTGTTTACGTCACTTAACCATCTTTGTAATTCGATGTCTTTCAGTCTTTGTTTGATAATGTTCAAGATTCCTATGTCATTTTCATGTGCTTTTGTCCAGAGGTGTATCCCAGCCTCATCTGGTCTAATACGCGTTTGATTTTTTGGCTCCATAATTCCTTATTCATCCTCGACTTCATATCATTATAAACCACCCGTGATGATTTGTGTTTTGGGTGTTTGGTTAGAGTTAGCCAAAGCTTAAAATTCCTATATTGTGCTTCGATTTTTATTGGGAATTTTCCTGTTTCAGCCCTACATGCATTGTTGCTGTAGTATTTATTTACACCTAGCAACCATTTCAAGAATTTAATTTGCACTAATTGTGCGGGATCTTTATCTATTCGGTCGTTACAGTCAACAACCCAAATTTCACTTTCGTAGAGAAGTATGGGGGATATCAGAGCATCGAATAGCTTAATTGTCAGCATAATATTTTCTCTAAAGTTGTCACCCATCCCTTTTCTTAGTTCATAAAGTGCCTTAAGCCCAACTTTTTTTAACTCTTCTCTAGCTAAACTAAAATTTCCATACGGGTTCAGTGTCATTCCCAGATATTTATAAGATTTAACATTGTTTAGTTTATTTACTCCATACTTAAACGAGTAGTTATTTAAGGACTTGCCACAATTATTAAAGATCATGACTTTGGTTTTGTCTAGATTTACAGATGGTTCAGTTTTCTCACAGTAGGATTCCAACTTGTTGAGGAGTGTTTGTAGGCCATTTGCTGACCGCGAAAAGATCACTAAGTCATCCGCATATAATAAACAGTTTATAGGTCTTTCAGAGTCATCAAGCAGAATATCGGTTGAGCTTCGTGAATTTAAAAACACTCATAGATAAGTTTGTTAAATCTAAACCACAAAAACGCAGAAACTTGCTTTCTCGTGTTTTGTAGATTTTAGAAAAGCTTTTGATCGCATACCCAGGCAAAAATTATTCGAAAAACTCAGAAAAGAAGGAATTAGAGGGCGTTTTTTAGAAATAGTAAAGTCCATGTCCTCAAAAGATAAATCAGCAGTCAAAATCGACAACAAAATGACGGAAGCTTTTCCGTGTTACACTGGAGTTAAACAAGGTTGTATGTTGTCACCCACCCTTTTTAATGTCTATCTAAGTGATCTACCCGAATTTTTAAGATGAAGATGCTATCTACTGTACCGTGCCTTTTTTTTAAAGCCGCCTTATTCTACTTTTAGCGTTCCTTTTTTGGTCATGTAATCATACAATCAATTATTGAGGATGGATGTGAAGAGTTTACCTAATGCAGAGAGCAACGTGATGCCTCGGTAGTTTTCAGCTTTTGATCGATCATTCTTTTTATGTATAGGGACGACGAAGCCAAAACTCCAGAGCGTAGGATATTTACCTGAACTTAAAATACGATTGAATAACTCTAGTAGATGACCTTTTATGATATCTTTCCCGGTTTTTAGCACTTCATTTAATATTTTATCACACCCTGGGGCTTCAAAAAACAAACAAACAAAGTTTGTTTAATTTCAGTTTTTTGATTGCGAAATCAATTTCTTCTTCCGATATTACATAGTTTTAGGGGGAAAATGTAGATTTCATTGGGTTTTCAATTTATTTCGTGGCACGTGGACTACAAAATTATAAAATAGGATTTCAACTGTTTTGAATAAGTTTTTATTTAAGTCTGTGCAAACAGGAATCTTTATTCTCTGTGCACCTAAGGAAATTTCTGTACGCATATTATATGTACCTTCGAAACTGAATTTTCTAGAAATAGATATACAGCTTAGTCACTGAATAACTAGACCTTTCGTCTGTTCAAATACCAACCGTTCGTAGTTTTAGTTTTGACATTTTGAAGGATCCTGAGCAAAGGAAACTCGAATTATTTTACACAGCTTTCTTTGTAAACTTCCTAAATTCAGTTGCTTGACTGACATTTAATTTTGAGCTATTTAGTTTAACGTATGAACTTTTAAACTGAATTTATCCAGATTTGTTTTTGCTGTTCAGCTGATTTTATTCAGCCTTCTTTCCTTTTGTTTTGTGATGTTCTAATAAGTTGATCAGTTAGTATAAATAGAGCACTGTTATCACATGTTTTTCGATTTACATCGCGGAGCTATATGCTTTTACGATTTACATCGCGGATTTACATGCTTGTACGATTTTACATTTGCGGATTTATTTGTCTGTATGATATACGTTCACGAGCTGAAGATTAAACTGTTGAAGTCCAAGTTTGAGTCCTGTCCTGTTTCCAGTTGTAGCAGATCCTAGTACCTTGGAATAGTGACGAGTTCCTTTCCCTCTAGCCAAGCGAGTTGCAGAGTTAGTTTTCCCCCTTTGTTGTTCTTACGCCGAAGTCGCTCGAGTTCTCTTTACGCTCAATTCCCCGATTTGTGCTTGGAAGGGCAAAACCTATCGTCACAATAGTCTAGGTGGCCTGCCTCTTCCTCAAT
>BOPM01001345.1:44866-59914 GCA_022179025.1 Porites australiensis
GTATCGCACATTTTGAAGTATAGCTTTAGAGCCTATGACATAATCCACGACACTGCTGCCATTGTAGTGAAAGCAGGTCTTTTTACCTTCCAGGTCACCAACAATCCTCCCGTTGAAAATTCGCAAATTTAATGCGGTACATATTTCTAATAAGTTTCTGCCCCTGGAGTTTACTGTGCCGGAATCCTGCGAATGCCTAAAGAATTTGGAATCAATTTCGTAATCTTCAGGGACAGGCAAGAAAGTATATATTATCGTCATTCATTACGACTTCTTGAATATCACCTGTTCTTGCATTATAATCACCTTGTACGATAATGCCACCCTTTTGCGAAAAAGAAAGACTTTATTTTCTCATGTGAAGATATCAAGTTTTCGCGCGAAAGCTCACCTGATATTTCGTTGGCGTTTACATAATAAACTGGAATAAGGCTATAAAGGAGGTTAATGATTAAAAAAGTAGAGTTTGCACGAAAAGCTGAAATGAGACAAAAGTGTTTTACAACAAGACGCTTACTCCCTGAGGCGTTCTCGTGGAATGCATTGGTGATGCATGCAGCAAGTTTGAATTGTTACTGTAGTAAGAATAAAATGTCTTCATGTGTCTCATGTGTCTCTTATAGGGTTGGGAGTTTGTGATAATGGAAATGGCAGAAAGAAAGGGAAACACAGAGAAACTGTTTAATAATTCAAATACTTTAATTCTCTTGGTGGTCTGAATGGGTATTTTAACAATAGTACTAATCATTAATAATAAAAAATGTAAAAATGTCTTTATTGCTCATTAGATAAAAATACACATCCAATGTTACAGGATAAAAAGATTAAAAGTTCAGCTAAATTGCAATAGAATAAAAAGATTAAAAAAATGCAAAAAACTAGTAACACATGTCTGACAAAAAATATCATAAAAGATTGTATTCAAAAATTAATCTATTTACAAATGCCTTCTCATAACGTTCGGTGTCCATCTTGCGCCTTTGAAAGCTTTTACCTCTAAGATTGTAGGTTAGATTGTTCTTTTCTTGAGGTAAGCACACCTTCAGAGGGTGGTTATCATGCTGTTTAACTTTTTGAAAAATCGCTTTATCTTGTTTTTGTAGTAATGATCTAATATTTAACTGTGTAGATATAAAGCGCAACTTATAGCATCTGTCTAAAAATTGCTGAAGGACATTAATTTCCGCATCGGAGGCACCATAAACAGATGGTCCGTAGGTTATGTTAGGGAGAACAATACTATAGAAGAGATAATCAATTTCTGTCTGGCTGTAGCGCTCTTTTCTACATACTCTCAGCATGTGTAGACATTTGTTGGCCTTGCACAGTTTAGCTTTTATGTGTGCAGAAAATTTTCTGTCACTCTGGAAGGTCAAACCTAATAAATCAAGAGTGGCATGTTGTGGTATATTACGCACAACAGGATAGAATGTGGAGTTCCCTTTCTTCTTTATGACAAGGCTTTACACTTGTTACTGGGCTTACAGCTCATCGAATTACAGTTAGCCCCGGTTAAAAACGCCTCCACTAAATCACTAGACGTATCACTGCCTCCTTTCCACACTGGTGCGACAATGGTTGAGTCATCTGCGTATTTTAAAAGAGCAGGAGTGGAACCTAGCTTGATTTCAAGGTCATTCAGAAACACGTTAAATAAGTAGGGGCCGCTCACACTACCCTGCGTTGTCCCCTTGTTCACTCCTTTCCACTCGTGAAGGTGGTTGTTGTGGACCATACGTTGTTGTCTGTTATAAAGAAAACTGTGATACCAGTTGATGATATAGGCATTCAGGAGCAAGTTTAGTTTATTAAATAGTAGCTCGTGTCTGACTGAGTCGAACGCTTTGCTGAAGTCCATAGCGAATACCCATACTCATTACCAGAAATCTGAGTCATTTCGTTCGCGCGATACTTCCTGACTGCGGTGTACTCAAAGTTCTACGGAGCATGCCCGAAGGTGTTAGGTTGCAAAACAACATAACGCAATCGGTAGGAAGCAAAGATCGTGTAGATTATGTTGCACTAAATAATCTTTTTTCAGCGGATTTTGAAACAGCTTCTAAAGGCAAAAGGAAATATAAACCGGGGGCAAAATTATATGAAGTGGAGAGACTTGTCAGCATTGATTCATCGCCCCGATTCTTGGCTTATTCAGACACGTTGACCGGGGATCAAATCATTAACAAGCTAGAGTGATGTAGTTGAGAGCATTAACTTCAGAATCGCTCTTGTCAGCTTTCCCATGCCATCATTTTAGAAAATAATACGGTATTTCAAATAACAAGGCACCTGAGATTCGTCAACATCTTCCCGGCAGCGATAATTTTTTGCTGGGCTGCCACTTCGAAGATTAGCAGGCACGTTTTGCCCCTCACGATCGCTTAATAAATCAGACATGGTTTGAACTTTACAAACTAGTAAAGAAATGCGTTGGAGATGTTATAGCAATGTTGTTATATTTAACTTTTAATTGCCAAGGAGAAACTGTCATAACCACCCACGCGACCCACGCACGCTTACACACTCCTCCGCACGCTATATTTTCCAGCGTTCCAGCGTTGTAAACAGTGGACCGATGACCAGCGTATTTGCGTGTACACTATAATAACTCACCTATGAAGTACCTACCATAAAAATGCCCGACCACATTTCCAAAATGGCTACCAAAACAACGAAGGAAAAGTGCCGATACGGCGAGCGTTTTCTATATTTTTCGCATTGTTGTGACGCATGTCTACTTAACAGCGCTTTCAGGGTCGTAACATGGTATATCCGGGACCCATTGATCCCTATTTTCTTGCCGTTATTTTGATCCCTGAGCCCCATTTTCCCCAAAATTTTGATCCCTGAGCCCTGATAAAAAAATTGATCCCATCTATGTTTTTACACAAAATTTTAACTTAGACAACTTTGTTTATCTCCAAATATAGAATATAGAACATGCTCAAATGGGCTGAAGAGAAAAACATTAACTTTAATTTTTAGTGCAAGTTGAAGGTTCTATAGAGCTTTAAAGATCAATACGAGTCAACCTCTTTTTATGCATTTCTCTATTTAGAACACTTTAAATATAATGTTTCTTGGCGATACTAGACAAATGATAAAACCTGATTTTCTTGAACGGGAGCGTTAGTAAGATACAGAATGTAAGTTATTGTTAATTTATACATTAAAGGTAGTCCACTTCCCTTTAAGTATCGTACATTTTGAAAGATCTTGCGGCGGAAACTTGATTTTTTCAGATGTAGCGTCCATCAAGAGTATCTATAGGTTTATTTTAAGTGTTGCTCATACGACCAAGGTCACCCGGAGATTTATAAGCCGGTCACAAGAAAGCATTGGATTCAAAATTCGAATAAATACATTTTTAGTGAAACAGCAAACATAGCTAGCACTGGTGGTGTAGTGTTATGTGAATTTCCTCTTTCACTCTGTTTGCGTTACAGTGAGGATCAAGATCAATTACTAATAGCAAAATACCTTCTTTACATAAAGTAGAAAAATTAAACGATGCAAGCCACAGGTTCTACAGTGTCAAGCCCATTAATGGCTTTTCCTGGCTTAATAACCATTTTAGATTTTCAGAGGACATATCTGCTTTGTATGTTTCCCAGGCCTACTCCTTCCAGCTTCAAATCTAATTGGCTCTGAAACGTTGTGCGCCTGAGCTTTCTCCCCTTCCTCGTCGTGACCACCTGACGCAGGTGAATCATCTGATTTAACTGACCCCTGGAGCAATGCAACTAGGCGTTGTTCTTCAAGGCAGCCCAAACAGAAGTTGTTTCCATCTTTTATTATTTGAACTTTCCCGATGATATACACTCAGGTGAATTTCTATCGTCACGGTGCCCAGTCTGGTATACAAGGGGATCTTCTTCTGACTGTTCAGCCATCTCAAACCCATGTGATCTTCCTGGAATGCGTCACCGTTATGGTGGAGATCTTTTAAAAGAAACTGCAAGGAAGAAAGGAATGATATACCTCTTGTAATTGTGCTTTAGAGCAAGTACGTCGCCTTTTGAATAGATAATCTCATATTCTTCGGCTGCGTCTTGAACTGTAGTTTGTCCTTCACTCCCTTGAACCTCTTTCAGCAGATCGACTTCTCCATGCGCCGACGCATTCCTTCTGAACATACTCAGAGCAAGTGGAAGTGTACCAGCGCTTTCTTTGGTCTTCCCTCTCGTTCGTTGCTGTCGTACTCCTCGTCCGAATTCCTTCGCAAAGCTCTGCAATGCCTTCCTTTATCGCTCCTTTCCCTCCGCCCTCGTTTCCTCGTCCATATCCTCCTTAAAGTTTACTCTTGCCGTGCGACTTTCGAAACCATGCCAGTGCCTTTGGACCCAGCTTTCTCTGTGTGTAATGGCTTTGAGGACCGGTATAAAAGATAAACGAGGATTGGTAGAGCCTCCCTATTGATTCTAAAAGGCAGCTGGGCAGCCGCGATGCTTAGTCGTTCAGAGCGAGTGTTCTCATTCCAGTAAAAAATTCAGG
Source organism: Porites australiensis (assembly GCA_022179025.1). Classification (NCBI taxonomy): domain Eukaryota; kingdom Metazoa; phylum Cnidaria; class Anthozoa; order Scleractinia; family Poritidae; genus Porites; species Porites australiensis. The sequence goes on from BOPM01001345.1 coordinate 49,361, forward strand.
CCCCAAATCTAAGGTGGTGATACCTTTCGCGGCCAACCATTACATAAGCCGAGGCCGAATAGCCCAAAGGGCCGAAAAAATTCTTGTGGATCAATGTTGTCACTAAAGTCTGTAAATTTTGTGCAAAACAAAATAGCCGCTGCTGGAATGCGGTGTGAAAAAATCTTGCATGAAAAAAATAACCCATCCCCGGCTCAAAAGTCAAATAGCGAGCCACTTACTGGTGGCCCTTCATGCTGAGTGCTATAATATATTAAATTCCTGCAGACGCTGCTACTTGTATCTAGTATGCAACATTCCTTTCACCAATTCAACCGTTTATTTTATAAAAAACAACTAAAGAGAATAAACCATAAAGGGTTTGTTACTTTAATTTCACGGAGCTAAATCTTCCGTGTTCCACTTATTTTCACCAATTCTACACTGTAATTTCAGATTATTTGTCATACAAGCGTTTATCAGTTATACAGTAATAGCATGTGTCCTTTACTTTTCGGGCCCAATACTAGTACTGGTAGGTGAACCGATCACGGTTTCTCATCAGAGTTCGAGATAACCCTAAAACTCCATGCAATTAGAGCAGATTTATTAAATTGCGAGAAAGCATTTATTTTGCTAAAAAGTGCGCAAATTCATTGTACTTGTATTCTTCTTTTGGTGTCCATTCTAATTATTTACGTACTTTTAAGGGTTAAGTTACTGGTCAAAAAATACGAACCTCGATTAATACTTGCCTTGTGACTTGCTTGAGTCGGGACCTACACAGTAAATTCCGCTTTCAATGAATCGGTTTGTCCATTGTCCTGTGTGGTAATGTTTGATCGGCCGAAAAACTCTATCCTTAGACCCCTGCCAGGAGTAAATCAGTCACAGGATTTCTTTTTGTCCTCTTTCTTCTTCTCCATTTCTCGTAAAAACAGATATATATGTATAAATCGCTTTCTCTGCCTCCTGGCGTTGACAGCGCGTTGAGGAGTTGCGTTACAAAGCGAGAAAAGTGAGTTGAGATTCATATTACAATGCCCTCAACAATAAATAAATATTAATTAAGAATATGACACCATATTTTCGTCAAACAACCAGGACTGCGAATGACAGGAACTGCCGCCAGCCGGAAGCAAGAATAGGTAATGTACCTCGGCCAGGAAATTCTATGGACAGAAACCTTATTATGCGGAAAAATATTGTGATAAGAGATTTTTAGACCGTGTAATAAATCTGATCCCTGATTCGTGCTTAAAAGCCTTGTGATCCCTGATCCCATTCTTCTGAGCCCTGAGCCCTTTCCTCTGAGCCCTGATCCCAGTCATATTTTGGGATTTGAGCCCTGAGCCTATATACCATGTTACGACCCTGGCGCTTTGGATGAACAAGCAAATTATTGCTCTTCAAATTCGTTGATTTGTCTGAACTTCTTAGTGGATCTACAGAAAATTTCTGGCGGTTCTTGAAGCTTTGTTCTCAGACGATGCTGTTGAGAGTGATGGAAGGTGAATTTATTCAAGATTTGATGTCCAAAGTTGAGCTTTTCTCAAGTAATATTTGAAGAAATTTGAGACGTTGTAAGACGATTTGGGTCTCTTTTAGGGTAAATTTTGTGTCAAAATTTGTCCGAACTTAACTTTTAAAAATCACCCAACGGACAATATTTTTATTATCACAGAGATGTCCTCTTTCTTTTAGGAGCGATGGAAGATTTTCATCCTTGCTTATAGGTCAGTGATCCTGATATTTATTTTTTATCCCATACATTTCTTTGTAATTCTTTCTCCGCCATGTTTAAAGGCCTAGAGAGGTGAAATTGTTGTGTGGTGGTTACCTTTAGTTTTGTTTTTCAGTGTTGCTATTTTTAAGATTTTGCCAGCTTTATGATGAACAGTTTATAGACTTTTATAGACTTAGAAACTTAAAGATTCAATGTATTTCCCATATGATTAGTTCCTGAGTTTTTGTCTAGTATTATCCATTTGAAGGGTTTGTTAAACTAAGTTTTGGTTCTTTGAAGTAGGCTTGTTTGTCGAGTACAGCTGACCTTAGGTTTTACCCACAGTCGAGTTCCTGTTTAGTATGTTTTGTCCTTCTGGGCAGTTTCACTGTTAGCATTTAATTGGCTCCTTGGTATTTGTCGGTTGCGGCTGTGTAGGCTTATCTTACTGTAGCAAAGCTGTTGCGATATAGGCGATAAGGTATTCAATAGAAACTCTTCCGGTCAGCTAACTCAAAACAAGTCTACAATTTACTTATTTAATTCGCTGTGTAAGCTAGTAGAGTTAGTTGAGTAGTAGAGTTGTTGTCAGAAGCTTTTGAAGAATAAACCGCTATCTAAAGAGAAAGAACACAGAGTCTTGGTCCTCTCGTTCAAAAGCCAAGCGAGCTACACAAGCCCCCAACAAAATTACCCTGCGAGGAGAAGCTACATTTTCGCGGTATGAGCTGGCGTGCGAAAAGTAGCCTCTGCCGACAACCGTTCAAATCCGTCCAGAAATGTGGACGAATAAATTAAAAAAACGGGTTTTTTCTTGTTCTTGACCGGTTTAGAGCATTGCGTGAGTCTTGCGTCAGCGAATGAACGCTGACCATTATTGCGCCTTCATGCATCCCTTCGCGCCAAATTCTCGCATACGAACGCGGATCAACACAGCTCAAACGTAGCAACAGGAAAAGTTCGAAACAATTGCAAAAATCCCTGTTTATGTATTTAAAAGAGCGTCATCAACAACTTGAATAAGCTCTGTATTTTAAAGCTGTCGGAAAACCGAAACAAGCTGCTGCCGGTGCTTCTTACGGGACCGTGTAAAGATCGTTAATTTATCCTGATTTATCATATGTTAGGAAAAGAAAATGGATACTGCGGTGATTTTTGTTGTGTCGCCTCTCAATGCAAGGCTAAATGCACTGTTTTAAGACACAGATGGGAACTGGAATGTTCAAAAGAATCATCGATCAGTTTTCTTTTAGTGGAAAAAGCAGAAAAAAAGCTTTTAGCTGAACACTGATTCGCCCTCAAGGACTTCAACCTGGTTGGCTTCTTCACGGTGGAACGCTTGTCCTGTTCTGAAAAGAAACCAAGGTGGCAAAGTTTTTAAAGAATTTTCAGGTACAACTTGCACGTTAATGGTCAAGGAAGTTCCGTTTCTAAATGGAAATTCAAGTATTTATAGTTGTTTCATAGATGTTTTATACGACTTGAGACGGATTTTGGCGTTGACATTTGATGTCTTCGGCAGCTTTTACTTGCGTGAAATGATCCACGATCCAGTTAGCATTACGCGAATTGCTTTTAAGGATAAAATTATGTGTTTTCGAATAAAATTTTTCGATAAATAATTTTTCTGACTACTGTTTTGTCTATGTTCGTTCATAACATTGGTTTAAAACACAATCGTGAGACTACAGCATCCAATTTATTTCAAGTATCACTTCTGCGTAGCGTTGTCGGCGAATTTCATTTTTCACTTTGAGCACAACTATTACTATAGGTAATATTAAAGCCGGAAAAATGTGCTCCCCGCAAAACAGACAGAACTTACTACAGTTGATAGCTTAAAAATACTTTCCTAAAAAAGACGATCCGGGGAAATTTTGCGGCTAAAATACTTAAAACCAGAGGGGGCGAAGCAGAAAAACAAAACAAAAGCTCGAGTTCGCAGGTAATTTTCGCAAGTTTGATTCCCGCGAAACTCACGCAGATTTGACGAACCAGTTGCTTGCGAATCGCGTGACGAGTTTTGCGCATGCACGATAGAAAATTGAACGGTTGTCGGCAGAGGCAACTTTTCGCACGCCAGCCCATACCGCGAAAATGTAGCTTCTGCTCGCAGGGTAAGGTGAAATATGATCGATGTCTCGGATTTCTGGTAATGGCCTCACAGTCTGAATTATCTAAGTGCTGGATCGTTAACAGTGCACTAGTGCAATTTCCATTTTCACGGTAAGCAAATTGAGTGGTGCTTAGATTTTCCTCCAAAGCCTTCTTCACAAAAGTGTTATAAACAACTTTCTCAAACGCCCTGGCTATAACTGGAGTGATGTTTATGCCACGGTAGTCAGATTTTTCTTTGGGTAAGTCAACCTTGGGTATCGGATTTATATTCGATCTTTTCTATGACATAGGCCAGGTGTGCGTGCGCAGAGACAAATTCCAAATACGACTGAGAATTGGTGTTAAAATCTCAGCATGTTCCTTCCAAACCCAAAAAGGGATGCCATCAGAACCCGTGGCTGTTCGTTTGATGTTGCTAAGACTTTTCCAAACAAGCCTCTCAGGAGTTTCAGGTGCTTCATTTTGGCTCCCGACAACCACATCAACTGGTGCAATGTAATTCTGGTCAGTACAAAGTTCATGAAAATAATCAGTCAACTGGTTGGCAAAGGTGTTATCTAATACAACAGAGTTGGAGTGGGTGCGACGTTGTGTGATGTCGTCTACGGTTTTCCACCAACCACCACTTCCCACAGGAGCGGCGAAATGTGTCCTGTTTTCACAAATCAGCTCAGAGATGCGCCTATTAATTGTCGCTAGCTGTTCTTTATTATTACAACTACGCCTAGATTTTTTCTTCAGTAGTGTCTTTACCAGAGGGCTCATCCACGCGGGATCCCTGGAGGACATTGTAACCGTCTTAAGGGGCAGGCACCTGTCCATTAAAGTGGTGAGTTTTGCTTCCATTTGAGAGACCGCTGCATCAACCTTTCAAAAAGATCCGGACGGTTTGTGAAGCAGTTATCCAGGTGCGAGTCGCCCCTTGTGGGAAAGTCAACGAGCGAGTTCCAGCCACTTAACGCCTCAAGGTGTTGTAGGTCCAGTTGATTTAGATCACCACCGCATACCACCACAGTGTCAGGATGTTTCTTTAACACATAATCTACATATCCAACCAAATAGTTCATTAGATCGCAAGCCTGATAAGTTATGCTTAGGTGGGTGATAGAGTCCGCATACCAGCATGTGATGTTCCGATGGTAATAATAAAGTCAGACAAATTAATTCATACAGACTGGAGCGGTAAATTTCCAAAACCTTGATGCCGTAAATAAATAGCCACACCACCTTTGTTTCTTATGTCTCGACCCATCCAATTTCTGTCTCTTCTAAATAAAACATAGTCCTTGATAGCCACTATGTTTTTTAATTAGTGTCTAGAAGTCGTTAAATGAAGTTTCCAGCCGTTTCCAAGTGATTTTTAGGGGGGCCTTCGTTTTCTACAGACCGGGGGATTGTGTAGAAAAAGAAGACCCTGGTCGAAATATTGTATAATTGAAGATATTGTTGTTTCTTACACATCTAAGGTCGAGATACCCATTTCTAGATATTTATAAGTGATTTTGAGGGGGGGTCTTCGTTTTTGGGTCTTAGGTCTTAGGTCTTCGTTTTCTACCCACCCCTTAGAATGATGGCGAATATTTAACAACGTTTCCCTTCAATAAGATAAGCGGCCACATCCTTGTGATTCAGATGACTGGCAAAATGGTCTTTCTATTGAAGGTAAACTTGACTTGTCCTTAATGGTTTAAGGACAAGAAAAACTAGAAATGTCCATGTGTATCGTAAGATCCATAACGCGGTCCTAGTCTGGTTTGGTTAGACACAAATGACCGCGTTTAGACCACAGAGATAAACTGCGGCGAAGCCTAGGTGCACTTGAAGGCTGCCACTCGCAAGAAGTACGGTTGAACCAAAGAGGTGTCCAAAACTCGCAAGAATTTTGAAATACCTCATACTTCTCTAGACGAAAATGGTCCTTGGAAGTTCCTTGATGTTTCAGCACATACTTGTTGTTTAAGAAATTATGTTTAACGGTTAAAAGAATAAAAATGAACCTAACTAGGCTTAGACTGGCCGCCATGATCGGCGCCTGCGTATGTGAATCGAAAAACGCTAAGAATTTGCTTTTTTTTTGTAATTACAAACTGTAACATAACTTGTATAATAATAACACTGTAGCTAACCGCAACAGAACGAACTAGAGTACAAATACAGTGAACGACAACCAACTTAGACATGTCAATGAACTTTTTAAGGAGATCGTAAATGCGTTTTAAGATGTTTACGTTCAAATGAAAATAGTTTTACTAAAGAGGTGTAATTTGGGAATGTGTGAAGTTCGTCTTGAGCCGGGACATTTCTTTTGAGATGAATGTTCTTGAATATTACAAATGTAAAAGTGTTTCCATGACAACTTCTTTATTTACTGCGTTTCGTTGTGCTAGGTTGTAATTAAATTATTTCTTTGATTTCCTATTCAAAAAACTCCCGGGGGGGTACTCCTGGGAATTCTTGGTGGGGATGTGCCACTCGGTTCTTTCAGACTTGGCCTTTAGGCAGAAATTATGTTATCATTACTTAGATTAGGGCGCAAACACAAAAATCATTCAACTCTATTTGGAATTTGCATAATTCTCTTTCTTTCTTACTCATTTGGAATTAAAACGATAAAAATGTCCATATACTCCCGTAGTTCCCTCGAAAACCCAACCCGATTCCAGACCAGAATGGGCAAAGTGTCAACCCGTTTTCAGACCAAAACGGCGCAAAAACCCCACCCAATGGGGCGGCACATACCTATATGGCGTATATAAGGGAGTACCCCCCCCCCCCCACCCTCGGAAAAAACATAACGATTTGTTTATTCAACGGAATGATGTAGAGAATTTTCACAATACAATTTTTCTTGGTACATGTAACAAAAGACTAATACACGAGTTTCAGTGCTTTAACGGTAACAAAACGGCTTATGCCAAGGTACTATAAAATAACACACTATAAATAAAGCATCAATGTTCTTTGTTAAGCTTGACTTTGATCTGATAATATTTAGTCCAAAATGCCTAGTTTTGCTTGATAGAGGCTTAGTTATTCTCAAAAGAGTCTCTATTTTCCTCAAAAGAAGCTCATCCATTCTTAGGAAAGGTTCATCTCCAGAAGACGCGTGTTTGCGAGCAACGGGAGCGCCTTGTTAGCTTGTTGTTACTTTCCACTTCGTACGAAAAGATTTAAACCTAATGCAACTGGAATATAAATACCGGGATTTTATTCGGCCGACATCAACGGTTTCCTTGTCCATCCTTAGAAGAAGCTCGTCGGTCTTCCGAAGATCTAGATGCTTGTTTGAAAGGAATGGTTTCGCCATGTTGGCTTGTTTGATCATTTCACTCGGCAGGAAACGACTTAAACTTGTTCCAAAATATAAACCAGTGCGTTTTACTCGACCAAGATTAACGGTGTCAATGTTGTGGTAAGTAAAGGGAAACAAAAACATTGCGTAAAAAGGACAATTTACGTGCCGATTACGAAGAACCAGGAGACAATAAGAACCTGTTGAAAGCACATGGCGATCTTGATTCCAATTGTCCACAATATATCACGTAATGTGGTTACGGTTACGGACTGACATTTTCGATAGAAATAGTGCAGGCTAGTAACCTACAATGGAGGACAAAAGAACTTGGGACTGTGTGAAAAAGCTCTTCCAAGCAATTGTTACGTAGAACCCTGCTCCTAAGGACAATTTTTGTTCGGCTTTGGGCTCGTCCCGTCGTTCCCCCACTCCCCCTAGCAATGTTGTGGCCAAAAAAGCACTCATTCTCACCCATTTTGCTCCAAATTCAACTTTGTTTGGGGTGGGAGGGGAGGAGTCGCTAGTTTTAGTAATATCACTGGAAACGTCCCAACACTTTTGACCTCCATTGTAGCCTGCACAAAAAACCGCCCGATCTCGGAACCAATCAGATTGCAGGATTCGGAGGATTCCGCCTACTCGCAAGCTTACAAAGAAATAAATATTGTTTCCACTTTCAAGACACTATTAAATTTATATAGCTATTCACAAAACTAGGTTCTTCAAACGACGTCTTCAGTTGATCGCCACAGTATTCAAAATAACAGACACTCTACGTAGCAATGCATGAAAAATGACCCCTAGTAGTAATGAGGCTACTGGGTTACAACAGTCCTTGGGATACGGACGTTATAGTTCCATTCGCTTTTTTTTATCCGAAATGACCCGATCCTTTGCCAAGGGATTAAATTAATACCATGGCTTTCTTTATCGGGAGAAATGCCTTTTACAAAAGTGTGTGTAACCGCACTTTATGAGCTGTTTGTTGTTTATTGTTTATATTTATCATTTTGCCATACAAATAAACATTCGTATAAAGTTTAAAAGAAGAGGAGGCAAGGGAGCCCAAGAAAGCCAAGAATAAGGCTTGTGAATAAGACCTCCCTTTAAAATTATGTCATATAATTAATAAATAAAATACTGATATCGTAGGGACCTAGAAACAGCGGGGGTTTCACCGTTTGTGTAAAACCGTTTCGCGCATTATTGTTTCTTTTCTAATTAAGTTCGACGTTCAAGTAAGTTCGAGGTTTGACTCAGCAGTCGAACTTAGGTCCACCCAAATCGTAATTTAGTTCGTCTCATGATAAGTTCGACGTCTTTCCCCCTCCTTAAGTGGACGATTATACTACCTACTTGGCACTTAAGTTCGCGTAAAAAAATTTCGAAATTTAAAACCCATGTAAAAAAATTCAAAACACACAAAAATATATTTAACAATTTAGCAACAACATATACATTATGTTCAACAACTACACAAATTGTTGATTAGTTTTACTGGTAAGTTCCAAATAACGTTAATTGCAAAGAGTTCACACATTGCTTGTTCCAATTTATCTAGAAATTGTAAAAAGTTCAGACTTTTTGAAAAATAAAATCAATTCATTTGAGATCGCGAAAATAAAACCCTGTGAAAAACTATCTTGCCAAATTCGCGGAATTAAGTATTTCTTTTCCTTTTTTTTCTGTCTACTTTTTTCATGAATTTTTGCGGCGTAGGTATTTCGAGTACTCGTGAATTTTATGTTTTCGTTTTGCTATCCAGATCGTTCCAGTTATTACTTTGAAAAATACCCAGATTTACCAACCAGAGGAGCTGTCGTCGTGGAACATTTCACCATTAATGGAAGTCTTTTTCTAGCGTTCGCCAATTATAAAAGTGACACCGCCGAAAAATACAACACAGATTCTTTTATCTACAAGTTCAACGATTTGTTGCTGTTACTAATGATAATAATGGAACTACGAACAGACTAAACTCAGTTATTTATTTTTGAAATGGAACATTTTTTTTTGCTTTTCAAAACATTGCAACGAAAGGCGGAGTCAGCTTTAATTTTTTTTTTTACCACAGCGAAAGAGCCCTTTCTTGCCGTATCTAATCTCGACTATTCTGCCAACTCAGTCATCTACGAGTGGAAAAACAACACGTTTGAAAAGTTTCAGGAGATAGCGACAAGGAGATGTCGTGCAAGTACAGCGTTTGTAATTTACAATGAAAGCTACATTGCCTTTGCAAACGAAATCAGGTCGGCATCGTCGGTAGTTTATAAGAGGGCAGGGATGCACTTCGTCAAACTGCAAAACCTTCAAAAGCACAGAACAATGGATGTAAAGTCCTTTTACATTAATTGTGACGTGTTTCTCGCCATTGCCTCTCAGCCAGAGTCATACATTAACAAGTGGAATGGAAGTCAGTTCGTCCAATTTAAGACTATCCTTACTTCTGGGGCCAGGGCCCTGCATCCGGTTGTCATGTGCGGTCAAACTTTTCTGGGCGTGGCTGATCAATACAGAACAAAGACAGAGTTGTATCGATTCTCCGCCCCAGGCCAGTTCATAAAATATCAAGAGCTTTCAACCTTTGGAGCTAGTGATATGACGTCATTTAAACACAAGGGTCATACTTATCTGGCTATTGCTAATTTTGGAAAGAACCAAAGGAACATTGAAAGTACGGTGTACAAGTGGACCTTATTGTTGTGAGGTGTTGAATGAAAGTTATTTTAAGATTTGTTTCATCAGTTTAGTCTTGATTTTGTCCACATAGAGATTTTCCTGTTTTTATCTTTTGTTTTTACTTGTACTTGAATTTATGCTTAGCTCGCGAATTTACTTAATGTCCTTTTAGGAATATTCTTTGCTTGTCATTGTCAGATGTTAGTTTTTCATAGGTGGTCGTGCTTTTGATGTTAGAGCTGACCATGGTTCATTAGTCTCGTTTAAGTTCCTGTTTGGGTTTGTTAACCTGCGTTTTAGTTTTTCATTGGTTTGTAGCTTCTTGCCGATCGAAACCAATTAGGTACAATTGACACAGGCCGAGTTCACCTAGTTATTTTATTCCCACAGTCACGAGTTTACCTATACTTGTACCATTTAAGAGAGTAAGGATTGAGTAGAGAAAAAGAGTAAGAAGATTAAGATTAAGATTGTTAGCAGAAGTCAAAGAAGAATAAAGACCAAGATGAAAATCAGATTCCTTAAACGGCCACTATTGTAAAAGGCGCAGGCAGGCGCTTAGATCAGCACTGGGGGTGGGGGGGATTACTCGCTATAAGACCTATACGGGGAGGCTCTGCCCAAAAGGGGTGCCTTTTTCAGGCTTCAGGTATATGACAGGGTGGTGATTTCGCTAGTTGAAGTATATGAAAGGGGAGGGAAATCTGTTTTTTCGGTCGATAAAATAGCCCCAACTGGTCTAACAGGTACATTTTAT
>BOPM01001347.1:14244-29464 GCA_022179025.1 Porites australiensis
ATTGCTCCTTCTTCCCTTTTGTTTGCTAGCCGAGGAGACGCATCGAAAAAAAAACTGCTGATCGCAGGTTAGGTTTGGATATTTTATTGGTGTTTTTCAGTTCACGCCATTCAAAGTAGATCAAAATAAAGATCAAAACCGTTCAATAGATGAAGTCCAGAATCTGGAAAATGAAAGGAGGTAAATATGCAAAGTCCCTTGGCAAATTTCAGGTCAGAGGAATATTTCGTATACGAGATATTCGAAGAAACGTTTTACCCAAATTTATAGAGATTTGTATGGAGACGCCATGCTGGTGCTCATCCGAATGAGCAACCACATGGCGGACGGAAACCAACAGAAACGTCTGTCACCGAGTTTTGCTACAAAAACGTGAATTTATTCTTCGAAGAACTCATAAACATTAAAGTAATACTTTTTATCGTGAAAGTAAAATTTCGGTAGGATCGATAGTTTTGTAGTTTGAATTTTAGTTACGTCATGTGAAAACCAGCAATAAGAATGTTTTTCCCAAACCTCTCGTGATATAATTATTTTCGCTGACATGCAAGGAGATAGGTTTTTTGTAGCGTCAATGCACCAGAAAATACAGTGGACAGCAGGGTGTGGCACTTTTTGGCCGAGCGGTTCTGGACCCGAAGCACTGGCGCCGTTTTTAGGGCGTGGCGCCTGGAAGGGTGGTTCGTATTATAGTCGGCCCTAGGGTTCGGGCTTTAGTCGGATTTAGGGTTCGGGTTCGGTTTCGTGTTATGGGCGGAGTAGAGTTTTCCGATTTAGCGGAAAATTCACTTAAATGGAACACATTTTTCCGCTCATTGAAGTCAAAACTAAGTCTTTTAGTTTGACATAAATCTACAAGCATATTTCACACGTGAAAGCCCATAGAAATTGCATAAGCTGTCAGAAAACAGAATGCACAAACTATCTTTAAAAATATAAACCACTTGATCTCACCTTTCTAGTCTGGAGCGTTTCAGTCTTAGCCAGGCTAGTCAGGCTCCTTTCTTAGCTTTTTCTGTACTGACGATATAAATCGCATCTGTTTAGAGTTTCATGTTAAGTTGCGCGAAAATCGACGACAATTATGAAGGCAGTCAGTCCACATACAATGACCAAAGTTTTTAATAGGAACAAAAATTTAGTATGACGAGTGGAAAACGCAAGGGGTTGTGAAACTAGCCTTAGAGGAAAACAATCAACTGACGCACATAGACGCACATGTGGTGGCTGGACATGACAAGGCGCAACCCTTGTAGTCGTATTATCACCTTATGCAAGAAATTATACTCCCATTTTTATCTCACTAACCAAGTACTTTTCCTCTCTCTGCCCAAATCTGTCCCCCTTTCTCTACTATTAATTTTCATCTTTGCGTGATAATAGACCCTTCACGGTTGTGAGGGCATGCTAGGTAATCAGGACAAGAAGAAATGCGGGGAAGTAAAAAGGTTGTATGGGAATTCAAAGTCAACTAATTATTCCAAATTGACTACAGTATTTCTCACTTTCTCTTTGCAAACTTTAACTAATGAACTTAAAAAAACTGTACACTAAAGGTGGAGAGCACAGCAGTCCTTTGTCGCTTTTTAGAAATTTTGACTTCTTCCATACATTATGTGTAATTTTTGTGTTGTCGGATTACAGAAAATTTATGAAAGGACCTCAGGTTTTCTTAAAAGCAACAAAGGACTGCTATGCACTACAGATTTAGTGTGTAGTTTCTTTAAGTTCATTAGTTACATTTTCAAAGGGGAAGTGATGAATGGATTCAATTAGCAAGAAATAGTTGACTTTGTATTCCCATACAAACTGTTGATTTTTCAACCATCTTGTCCTGATTACCCATCATGCCATTACAACCTGAAGGGGTCTCTAGGGACTTTAAGATCCAAGGACGCGAAGGCAGCGAAAACGTCGCTTAAAAACTAAATCTGCGTTCTTTATTCTTTATCGCGATTATTCCAATCCACGTACTTTGTCAGATGTAGGCCAACCCTCCTGAAGTTGAATTCAGACGACAATATCCAAGTTCTGTCGTCGCTTGAATGTTCACGTCCCCCTTAAAACGTGCAATTAGGCAATTTGACGTCGCAGTTGAGCAAAAGGGCAAAGAAATGTACAAAAAAGTGTGATGTGTGACGTGCAAAGTTGTTGTTTTGCCTACTAAGTCTGTTTTTTAGTTTTTGGCATTCTCGATACGGTCGCGTGGTCGGATCTTAGGGCGTGTTTACATGGAGGTGGATGACCCCAGTTAGGTGAGGTAACCCGCTGAGTGGGGCAACCCGCCTGTCCATATAATCTCTCATTTTAATTTAATCACGTTTACATGATAAGTGGGGTGACCTGCCACATTTTACCTCACCTATCTGGGGTTCCTCACCTCCGTGTAAACAGGCCCTTAGATACAGTCCTTTAGAATGCAACTCCTGCCAAAATCGCCAACATTTGACCAATTTTAAAAAGAGTTGGAATAACAGCGATGAAGTTTCAAACGGCCAATTTCACTTTTTGGGTGACGTTTTCGCTGCCGATGTCGTCGTCTTTGCTTATAAGCTCCCTATTACTTCTTCGCTCACCGCGCGTGGCGCTGAACGACCGAGTCACCATCTCTTGGCGAGACTTTATTTCTCGGGGTTTCATTTTCGAGATTTCAAAAGACAATTATGAAAAAGGTCATTACAGTTGAAACTCTATCGACAACGGATGGCGAGGCGGCAGCAGAATAGAGCCGCGCAAGACTGCGCTGTAGGCAGAAAAATTCTCGATCGAGCTGAAAAAAGTGTAACCTCATGTAATGTAGATTCCCCCGAGACCAAGTGATGTGACAGTTTCAGCCAATGAAAAGGCGGTAAACTATGCTTGGCACCCATGTGTTCTTTCCTCGGCTGCACGCGAAGACTGAACTTGAGTGTGGTACGCTTTTATTGTTTATTCACCTAAATCTGGCCCCGGCAGTCAAGGAAAATGAAAGCTCGATGCATTGTATCAATTTTGGGGGGTATTAATGTAAGGTTTTAACCAGGGTTTAACGAAGAGAAGCTTGTAAATCAACAGTTTAAGCAAAGAAAAGTTTTCCATGTGAAACAAGCAATTCTCACCACTAAAAAGGATCAGATTACACGAAGAGATAAGGAAAGCTTGATACGAAGAATATATATAGTCGCTTCTGTTGGAAAATCTGATGTTGGGGGAAAAATCTAACCAGCAAATGGAAAAGTAAGAATAAAAAAGAATTACAAGCCTAAAGCGAACGAAAAAGGAAAAGAAAACAACGCTATTTTTTTCGAAACCTGGGCGAGTTTATAATAAAGTGAAAACAAATTACCGACGTGCCGTACATGTCGTACATCGCATGTCCTTGAAAATATTTCAAGCAGCGCAGCGCAGCGAATCATTCTAAAATTCAATCGGGAAACAAAAAGCCTCGGGAAATTTCAGAGGAGGTTTAAATAATTAAACTGCTCAAATATTTATCTACAAAGTGAAACCGAACCGACACTAATTTTGTAGTGGTAAGAGAAACGACCATTTTTCATATTTCCCCGTAAATATTACCGATCGCTTCCTCTGCAAGCTGTTTTATAATTTCAAAAAAATATGCCTAATGACACTTTAAACTTTTATATAGCAGGTTCGTAAAGCCACAGGAGTCTGAGAACTGACTCTTCTCCGAACCTTTCTACTTGCATAGCACCTTAGTTTCAAGAAAATAATCCTTTCAAAAGGAAGGGACCAAGAAACTGTCAAATGTTGGATAAAAGGAATCCATTCCTATGCAAAATACGCATGACTTGCTCGTTGGCACTCTATCGATAGGTATACCTAGTATATTATTTTATTTGTTTTTATTGCAAGCGATACAGACACAGAAAATAAAAAAGAATTACACAGAATGAATAAAGTAATAAAAGGAAAAAAAAAGTAGCGAAATTACACACTTACATGGCAATACTTACAAATATTAAACTAGATTACAGCTGTGCTAATTCCATATATTACTGTACTTAGTATGATCTATACTTAATTTTTACATTTCTTTCTTTATTGCTTTCTTTGTGGTGAAAGTAATATAAATATTCATGGTGCAGATATTACTATGTTTTTGGAGTTAGGAGACAAGACCCAGGAGGAAAAGAAAGGTTTCCACTTTTTTGTATTGCTCGGTGTCTTATTTTCTAATTGGTATTTATATCTCGGATAAAACAAGAAATTGTTGTGAATTGGGAAACATTCTTTTGATCTGCATATCCAGATAAAGTTTATGAAAGTTCTTAGCTATAAGGCAACAGAAGTTTATATGGAGCTTAAAGGAAGAGCTGTCTGCTACTTTGGAGACAGAAGAAAGTGGCCGCTGTAGCAGTAGAGAGGTTTTAAACAAGAGTCAATGTATGGAGCTTTTGTCCGCCGGGACGAAAAATAGTGGCCGTCGTAAAGTAGAGAGGTGGCCGTTAGCGGAGGCTCGACTGTATTAAATTTCGCGATTCAAGCGTCCTCAAGAATAAAGCAATGTCTGCCTCCTGACCTCAACGAAAATTCCACTCATCATCGTGATTTCCTTCGTTTTCCTTTGTTTTTGCAGGCCAAGTTGGGCGGTTGCGTTGCATTGTGATTTTTCATTAATTCCACCCCAACTCAAATGATTAACGGAATAATAACTTTATTTATATAGCGCTCATATCCTGAGCTCATGGCGGAACAGAAAAACCCATTGGAAGTTTGCAAACACGCAGCGCGATACAACGAATTTGGCTATAAAAAGTACCTTTTAGGAGTGTTATAGCGTTATTTCACAACAGAAGATGCAAAATTGAACCTGCCACCAAAACCTGTTAATAATTCATCAGTGTGCATTTGTCGACACATCCCCTGTATTTTTTTTCCTGTGGTTTGCATTTTCTATATGGGTATTAACAGGATCTAGGCCAAACGTCGAGCTTTTCATGAGACGAACCAGACTTAGTGAGTTAAGTTCATGAAAAGTTTGACGTCTCGCCCAGTTAAGTTCGTCTGAATGAGTCTGGATCGTCCAGCGACTTTCCATCCGTCTGAAGCAGATGGATAGAACCAGGGTTCGCACAGTCTAGAAAAGTCCTTGAATTCCATTTTTCCTTGAAATTGAGTCCTTTAGTTTCTACAACTTTGAATGTAGCGGCCTGGAAAGTGTTATTTGATGCTTTGGTTGTCCAAGACAGAATATGAATCATAGCTCAGAGAATTTAAAGGTTATTTACACAAGGTGCTCAATGTTTTATGCAATAATTAACAACCAATTTTAAGACAAGTGAACTGAGAAATGTAGAGAAGTTGATGAAGCAAACAGTTCAAGCCTTAAAGCCTCATTAGAAAAGACTGGGTATGTGCATTTTTGTCACTTTTGTAGAATCTGTGGAATTATATTCTAAGTAGGTGGTCCTTGAAAATCTAATGTGGTCCTCGAAAAGTCCTTGAAAAATGGTTGCCATTTTTTGTATGAACCCTGTAGAACGCCTGAAGATCATCTCCGCGACAAACTTCGACCTTTTCATGAGACGAACTAAACTAATATTTTAAAATTTTTATGATAACGTATATGTCACCCCGTTCGAGAGAAAACTTATTACTGACTGACCTGATTCAGTTGATTGGTTCAACGCGTCCTAATTTCGGCGCCTAACCCAACAGAGAAAGAAAAATTAATTACGGCTCTGCTGCAACGGCAATCCCATAACTTGGCTTAATTAACAGTGTATTCACATGTATTGCTTAATACTTTGTTCAATTGCTTTACGGGCAAAATGGGCAATAAACAGTCATCAGCACTTATAGATAACGTGGATAAATCTTCTCAACCCACTCACAAGAAAGACCCAACTGGTAGGATTGAAATGTTTGCGGTACCAATGAAAATCACAACAACCAAGCCGCTTAATAAAGCAACACCCAAAAGGATAACCTTAACACCAGTTCCTGCAATTGCCAGTCCAGCTAATCAGGTCACTGTACAGCAAGTTACAAGTACAGCCCCAGACACTGCTAAAAATACAGCATTTATGCCAGCTCAGAAACAAGTTAACGTGGGCAGTTCCCCAGTGAATGCTATGGAAAATCAGATCACACCGAGACGTGTTCCTCTTATGCCAGCTATTAACAGTAAGCCTAAGAAGAATAATACATGTGGGCAGGTTACTCCAAGACGAGTACCTCTTACACTTGTGGACACTGCCCCACCCAGCACAAGTTCACTGTCCGCTAACGGACTCAAACAGGGACAAAATACTTCAGAGAGCAAAGATTCTGCCCGTAGTGTTAAGTGTCAACATCGTCTTCAGATGATTCTGGAGCAGAAAACCATTCAGCGTCAAACCTCATCTGGCAGTGCACCGAGGAGGATAAAATCAAAACAACGCTGTCCACTTTTGTCGAAGGAGCAACTCCTCCAAGGAAGTCATCAGAAATCAATCCAAAGTCCAGTGAAACAGTAGGGTTCATTAGCAACGAAGCAGAACCACAATGTACCTTCAAATCTACACCTGACTCGACCATCAACAGCTCTCAGCCGAGAAGGTTAGCACTGACTTCTATTCCACTGGAAGACAAACCAAAGTTGTCCAGCTTGAAGAAATCTGAAACATCTGTTGCTGACAAGGAAAACCACACAAGTAATCAGGTTCCAAGTAACAAACGCTTCAACCAAGAAGAGTGGAATTTACGACTCTCACATCTCCCGCAAACAAGAAGAGTACGGTGGAAGGTTTATCAAACAGCTCTAAAACATCTCCGCGGCAAGACGCTCCAAGACGGCATATACCACTAGAACCCACAATAATTGTCTTGGACGATAACAACTGAAAAGTTTGAAACCGCCATCGCTTTGATTATGATGAAACCTTCTGTCGGAACTCAAACGACCTGATTTTAAAAAATGGACTTAAGAGTTATTTTAGATGTACCTTAACGCCAAGGGCACTCGTGGCCGAGAAATTCATTGTGGTTTTCTTAGTTAACTGCCGACACTTTGACTTTGAGTTGGTACAGATGGTCTAGTGTTAAAAGAAAAGACGACGAAAAAATATCGACGTGTTGTTCCAAGTAAAATTTTGTATAATTATTGATTCATAAAAAGTAATCATTTGTGAGTCAAAATCCAGCGCTTTTCACGTTATTTTATTTAATTAGTGGCATTCAGCCCATTTAAAGATAAGACCGGATTAGAATAAATATACGTAAAACGTTGCATTTTTCAGTTTGTTGCTTCCACTTACAGGATAAAAACTGACGTGGATTTTCAAAAAATAGAAAATGATAATTGTTTCCTCTTGAATATTAGAGGTCCATTTGTTTTGAAAATCGCGCTCTTGTGAGTGGCGCCCTCCAGAAAAATTTGTTGAATACTATACCTTGGACTTGAATGAAGGACACAGCACTGTCTTTCTCTGTAAAAATAAATGGAATTTACAACAACCTTTTCAGTGATGAATTGTTGCCCCAACGAGCAGCCTCAAGCAGCAGCTTGTATTGACGACCTCGAGTTGCATTGGGCTGCCACACCTGTTGATTGAGTTATTTTACAATGGTATGCCTGTGGCTCGGACCGAGGGCGGCGAAAACGTTTTTGGGGGATCACTTTCTTGGGGAGGTTGGAACCAAGCTTAAAATGGTGACAAAGCCTTCCCATTTTGTTTTCAAACCTTTCTGAGCCGTTTCAGCTGGCCGCCGAGGTTCTCCTTCACGGTAGTTGGGAGCTTTAGCATCGACGACGGCAACGGCAGCGAAAACGTCAGTTTTAAAATAAATTCCCGTTTTTTCAATCTTTGAGGCGTTTATTCCAATTTTCTGCAAATGGGAAGTGTAGGCGAATTTCCCTGGAGTTGATTTCTTGAGGACCGCACTCAGAGAGAGAAAAAGAGATTCGTCGTCGCTTGTTTACGTCCTCCATAAAACTTGCAATTAGGCATTTTCACGTCTTAGTCGTGTCAAGACGGTAAAGAAATGTACAAAAAAGCGTGATGCATGTGCAAAGTTGTTGTTTTGCGTAATAAAGCTATTGTTTTTTGGACATCCTCGTTGCCGTCGCCGTCGTCGTTGCTAAAGCTCCCTACTAACGCGGACGGGTGGACGGACGGTCACGTGACTAGCAAAATTTATCAGATGCGTGGGTAACCAAATTTTCTTACCCATGGAGCTTCGCAGGGCGCGCTTCGCTTACGTTGATAATTTCGACAAAAGACTGTGAATTCTCGCAGAAAAAATTCAGTGATTTCTATTCGATTCTTAAGGCGGCCCAAAAGTGTCATGGCAACTTCAATTTGCTCAACCAGGTCCGTGAAGGGTACTACTTTCCACTTCAAAATTTCCTTGCAAGTAATAGATGACACTACAGCTTCTCCCGCTCTGTAAATTGTCGGTCAATAGTATTCTTGCTCGTTGTGTAGCTCTTTGAAATATATCGATTCATAATGAAGATTTTCACACATATTCCATACAATAGGTGAGATAAATACAGGAAACGCAAGGCTCCATTCACAGTTTCAGTTCGATTTACACAGCTTTGATCAAAACATTATCAGTTTCGAGAATAGTTTATTCTAAACGATAAGAAAAGATTTAATTAGAAGTTGAATTTTTCGCTATTTCTCTTTCACATTTTACATTCAGTTCATTTTATTTTCCGGAAAGTAAGCCTTAGAAATTAAAAGGACGTTTGATCAATTCACACTCGCGCATTGTAGTCTTATTTTAAACTTTATAGCGGAAGGACAACTATGAGCAGGGAATAAGTCAGCACAGAAATTTATAGTCGGCGAATTCTGTAATCGTCCATGGTTCTGCTAGTGATAAGCTAGCCGTTGTTCACTCGTCTTCCTTGTTTGGGGCTGAGTCTTATTCCGGTCAAAGAGAGAGAAAGAGTGTCTGGCAATATAAATGAAAGATTTGTGAACTCGTGACTGGCAAACTCTCCAAGTGTTTATATATACAGTTAAACGCACCTTATAACCGCCCCTGCGCTTAACAAGGTCTTTTGGTCCATAACTTTCAAAACAACTGCTCCACACAATGTCACTGCGTAACCCAAAAGAGTATCGAAGTATGACTGCACAATAAATGTCACAAAATCTACCTGAGTGCTCCCTTGGGGATTTTCCGTCTTTACGTCATCCTAACCATCTCCTACTTGCGGGCGCAAACAAAAGAAAGGTCATCATTACCTACCGATTCCTCGCGAACCCAGTTCGAGCAAATCGAGATTTTTTCTAGTATATTGACTGTATATTTGAACAGTAAGTACTGTCTTTAATATACGGGCGTGTTACTAGGGTGCCTCCTCGGGATTTCGCCTCTGGGCGAAATCCCAGCGGGGGCAATTAGTATGGTTTGTTGATCTAATTTTTCTTTCTTTTCCACTTCACCCACCCGTCTCGATTAACTTAAGCTGACTGCTGGTTGCGTCAAATATTCGATCTACACGTGTTCGTTGAGCCTGTTTGATGTGTGCAGTAAGACGGTTGTGGTTGTTGTTGTGAATTAGTCGGATTCTTTCTATCAATTGTTGGTTTTCACATGACGTCACTAAAATTCAAACTACAAAACTATCGATCCTACTGAGATTTTACATTCATGGTGTATTAGAGGAGCTGAAAACTAATTTTCAGACAAATTTTCACTTCAAAAGGGTTCTTGGTTTTGTAACAGAGTACGCGTGAATTTCTAAGCTTTTGCATGACGCAGCATTTACATGACGGCCGAGAGAGCTGTCATTTACGTTAAAAAAGTGACTTTTTTCGAGGAATTTTGGTATCTAAACAGTTCAAGTATTAGAAAAAAGTATTACTTTAATGTTTCGGAGTTTCTCTAGGAGTAAATTCACGCTTTTGTAGCAAAACTCGGTAACAGATGTTTCTGTTGGTTTCCGTCCGCCATGTTAGAGCTCATCCGGATGAGCTCCAGCATGGCGTCTCCGCACAAAGCTCAAAAAATTGGGGTAAAACATTTCCTCGGATATCTCGTATACGAATTATTCCTTTGACCCAAATCTTGGCCAGGGTCTTTGTATATTTACCTCCTTTCATTTCCCAGATTCTGGACTTTATCTGTCGAATGGTTTTGATTTTTGTTTTGATCTATTTTGAATGGCGTGACACTGAAAACCAGCAATAACTTTCTTCTTCCGGATCAGTGAACATCACGCAACGAAAAACTTTATGATGTGATACTTTTTCAGTCCACAAACACGCATAGACTCAGTTCCATTTTTTCAGCCTCGGTAGGTGTCCACAAAGTTACTTTCAGAGGATTCATTCGGACAAGGTCAGTATGGGTTTATCTTAAACTCGCTCAGGCATCTGTTCCGCAGGTCAAGTCTTAATTAAGACTCCGTGACCCTGCGATCTCGTAAACAAAGAACTCGCCACTTTCACGCTGCACTTTCACCAAATAACTTTAAAGAAAAAACATAGCAGAATTAGATTTAAAATATGAGGAATAAAAAGGGTAAACTGATGGGAATGTGCATTTCAAGTTATGAATGAAGAGCAAACCACTCTAACCGATCAGCCACGAAGTCAATTTCATTTAGAAAATACTCAGGCGTCCGCTTGGTAAACGCTTAATTGGGACCGTTGAATACAGAACGATATCAAAACTTTGCTCAATTCAGTAGCCTTCTAAAACAGCAAGAGGAGATAACAAAGCCAGGGGCGTAGCTGCGTTTAAGCCATAGAATTAAGCCCAGGCTTAACGAGAATTTGGGTCAAAATGCCGAGCTCAGGTAATATCGTGAAAAGGGCATGAAAATGCAACTCATTGTAGTCGCGGTGAAGGGCATGTAAAATTGACAAAATTGCACATACAGTCGACTTCCAGTAACTCGAAACCTTCCTAATTCGAACCACCCTCTAACTCGAAGTAATCTTGGTTTCCCTTCAGATCATCGTTTCGGTACAATTTTACCCTCGATAACTCGAACCATTCACAAATGCGCGTGACAAGTCGGAAAAAAAAGAAGCAAGTGAACTGCAGTCCAAAACATTGAACTTATTTAAAAACCACTGTGTGCTCTTTGTCTTTACTTTTTTGTCAGCAGTCCAAGTCAAATACAATGTTTAACCCTGCTAAATTCCTTTTTCAAAATATCAATCTATATTTCTTTGCTGCCCTTGAAGTGAAACTTGCATTCCTCCCCCATCCCCCTTTCATTATTTTTAGTTATTTGCTTCAAGCTCCCAATAACTGGAACGTTTTTCGATTTCCCTAGAAACTTCAAGTTATAAGGAGTCGACTGCATTTAAATCTTCTTGAATCTGTCGTTGAACGCCATGTTGGTTTTTTCACTAATAGTTTCGTTATAAGGATTCTTTGACTTTCATCATTTAGGAGGGTCTCAGCTTTTAAATAACATTTAGCAAAACCACTTCAATTCCCCCTTGCTTGTTTTCCTCTTCTTTCTTTGTGGAATTTTTATCGTCTTTTTTTTTTGTTTATTGTTTTTATTATTATTTTGCCAAAAAAACACAAAATATACATATTAAATTTTTAAAAAAATGAGGCAAGGGAACCCAAGGGAGCCAATAAGGCTTGTGTATAGTACCACCTTTTCAAATTATGTTATCTAATTAATAATTACAATACTAACATCGGCAAATTAACTCTAAGTACGCACAATTTATTTGGAACATAGAAAATAATCATTAAATAGGATAAAAATAGAAAATACTGAACGTGTAAGTGCAAAAACGAGAAAGAAAAGGTGAGAAAAAAATAATGCAAAAATAAACGAGAATAAAAATGCGAAAGACTCAAGTAGTTTAAGGCCTGGGACTAAGGGGTTTGCCTGTAGAAAATGAATTATTGGGTATAACTTTGGTATAGATGATCGCACTGGATCAAAATTTAGCACACAGAGAGCTCATCATCCTTAAGTAATGATCCAGGTAAGAAGGGAAGCAATTTGTTTTGTTGTAGCGCAATACGCTTTCCTCACATAGAAATGTTTTCATTTTTACGCAGAGGATGCATAAACCTACAAAAAGGCAGTTTACGAAAGAAAATTTATTTAAACTCCACTTTTAAAGGGTGTATTTTTGTGTTAAAACATTTCGACCAATCACAAGAGTTGCAAACAATGGCCAAGAAATGTTCGCAGTTTTACATTATCCGCACATACGATTTCTGTGTTACTTAGATTCAAACGAGAATTTGTTATAAGGAAGTGGGGCAGAAAAAAAGGGATTAATATACATGCTGTTTTGCGAAGATTTCGTAAAATTTGATGTTTAAACCAATCAGAACCATAGTAAAGACAATAGTAAAGTTAGCACCTTTTCGCATTCCAACGTGTTCACTGCGTTTTGGTCCTTTCCTTCTCATCTGGACCATTACTTAACATTTTAAAGTATAACTATTGTGTTGATAAGTCACGTGATGTCACGTGACCATTTTGCCAAAAATCGTAAATTATTACCCAATTGGTGACCGGTTTAATAAAAGAAATCGAGAAATAACATTTTCGGATTCATATTAAATATTTCTAACACTGAACGTTTGGAATGACCGTCCATTGCCCTTCAATAAAAAAATATGAGGGAGAGCATCATTTTAAATACCCAAATTTAATCTTGAATTATTTAAAACTTTTATTTTAAACTTCGCGTACATTCATTCCAAACGTAGAAATTTAGGTCTGTTTATCCTCTATCAGAAATGCTAAATTGTTTATCCGAACAAAGGAAACTCGCCACCAATTCGCCAATTTTCTTCATTTTCAATTTTTGGTCACGTGACCATAATTAAACGTTAAGGCACAAGAAAACCTCAAGATTTACTTTTGTGGAAAAATTCATTTTGTTGTATGTAGGTCTCCTAGCGAGAGATATTGCCAATCATTCATATTCTCAGAACACACCTTTGACCCAGGCCTGAACCCCTTGAGGAAGCGAAAATTGTCCACCAAATTGAAATATCAAGTAGCCAAGTGGGTCATACAAAATAGGTAATTTCATGCCCTGGTCGACTATGTGTTCTTTCTGCATTAATCGATGTTAACTTGAATGCAACCTCAAACAAGCCAATTCATCAGAATAGTTCTTTACTTCATTTTACTTGAAAATCGGCGACTGATCCAAAAACTAGCCTCGCTCCGCAGTTTTATTTTGCCGCGAACTTATGGAGATACACTAAGCGAAACAATTGAAGGAAGACCTTTACAACTGAGAAAACCGCCACTGAGCTCATTCAGGTTTTCTCCTAGCTAGGTCACTGCCGATCCACTGCGTCTCTAAAGAGATACAAACTCGGAAAGGTTTTAACCCAGGAGTCATTTCAAAAGTAGGCTGAGTTTGATCGTCCGGGTGAACGTAGTCCTGAATAGGACTTAGAACAAACGCCACTGAATCGTAGCCAACAGTTACTAGCGCCGTACAAACGAATTATTGACGAGCTCAAGCAAAACTAACTACGAGAGAACGACTGGAGAACTGACAATTTCACTAACAATAGACGACTGTTTAACTGTGACAACAGACGGATCGAAACGCACCAATTACTTATTACGAGTCTTCATAGCCAATAACGTCACGGCTTAACTGACAGACGACCAATAACATCGCGACGTAATTGACCAATCAGATCAATAACCAGAGTATAATACCATCAACTGACGTGATACAACTCTCTTTGACTCTGAAGATGGCTACCACACAGGTTGACCAAACGTCAGTTACTGTCAACAGCAACAGTCCTATTCAGGACTACGTCACCCCGACGATCAAACTCAACCTACTTTTGTTAAGAGATACAGTCGTCTCCCAATAACTCGACCCTCGCTAACTCGAATCAAACTCGATTTCTCCTGGATTTCCTTCATACATTTACATTTACATATCTTGTAACATCTATAACAGACATATTCGCAAGCTCCTGACTAAAAACTAAAGCACCACTACTCTGAAACATAAAAATAAAAATACAACAAATCGAAACGGGTAAACATCACACTGAAAAATGTAGTCAGAGATGGTGGCTTTAAATTTTGCAGTTGAATCCATTGTTAAATAATCAGATGCCAGGCTATTCCAGTCAATGATAGTTTTCGGCCAGAAGCTGTATTTGTACGTGTCACAGGAGGGCTGAAGTGGGATAAATTTCAGTGGATGAGATACTCTGGTTTTTAGGGAAGACTTATGATGTACCTAGCAGGGGATATCAATCTCGACTTGGTTGGTAACCCATTTGTACATCAGTGTCAGCCTCGCTAATTGTCTTCTCTTTTCGAGAGTTGGCCAATTTAGTACCTTTAGGGCGTTGGTTACGCATCCCTCCTGCCTCGTGTAAGTTCTTGTTACGAAGTGTGCTGCCCTGCGCTGGACCTGTTCAAGCCATGATTTCTGATATGCTCTATAAGGGTGCCAAACAGTACAACCATATTCCAACCTTGGTCTCACTAGCCATTTGTAGGCCTGATCTTTAACTTTCTTTGGGCAGTGATGCAAGTTCCTCTTGACAAAGCCAAGTGTCGTATTGGCTTTGTTAGTAATGTTTAGGATATGTGGCTTCCAGTCTAGGTTCTCTGACAGAGAAACTCCGAGGTAAGGATAGTGGTCTACAGCTTGTAGGGTATGGCCAAGCACAGTGTATGGGTGTATAAATTAAAGAACACTTGGTTCTGCAAACGCGTGGAACGTAACACTTCGATGGGTTGAAGGCCATTTGCCACAACTTTGCCCATTCAACTAATTTGACCAGATCAGATTGAAGAGTGATTGTATCGTTGGAATTGTGTACCGGACCATACAACAGGGTGTCATCAGCAAATAACTTAATATTTGAGGTAATATCATTACCTATATCATTAACGAATAAGAAGCACAAAGGACCCAACACGGTTCCTTGCGGGACTCCAGATCTCATGCAAGACTTCTCACTGAACTCGCCTTCAAGGGCCACCTATTGAGTTCCTCCTATTAGCCATGCCTTTATCCATGCTAAGACTAAACCACGAATGCCATAGAACTCTAATTTAAGTAACAGACATTAGTGTGCTATTTTATCGAAGGCTTTAGAAAAGTCTAAGATCAAAAGATCAGTCTGGTTTCTATCATTTACTGACCGGGTCGGGCTAGATGCTCTACGGTATTTATAAGTTGCGTTTCGCATGAGCGCCCAGGACGGAAACCATGTTGGGCATCCACCAGGATGTCAAAAGAGTTTAAATGTATCATAATACTGCGATAAATAATGTGTTCTAACA
>BOPM01001347.1:41904-44404 GCA_022179025.1 Porites australiensis
TAGAAGAATATCTTTGACAGTCTATTCAGTGCTGGATCCGGACCTTGAGATAAGTTATTTGCTGTCCTACAATTGTAGGTCTTTCCCCAAAGAAGGAAAACGGTACTGTTATCATAAAAAGACTAATTTACACATAACTGTTCGTTAAGCCCATCAGGGAGGGGCTATCTCTATTGTTCTCATGTGTTTGCCTATGACCGATAAATCACTGCTAGTGTGACGTCACATAAAAGGAAGCTTAAGCAGCGACGTTTCGAGCCACGGACGTCATCCCGAAGTGGGCTTTTTGCACTCTCAAGCCGTGATTTTAAACAACTTTTTTAGGCAAATCGTCTCTATAAGAGTAAAGACACTTAGCCATACAAATTTGGTAGCGTTAAAGCATATTAAAAGAGAAAAAGGCTCTCTTCCGGTTGACGTTCGCCGCTCAAAAACGGAACTGCTTAAACTCCCTAAAAACGGGCGAGAACTTCGTGTCGCTTATGCAAATTTGCAAGGGACATCATAGTCATTTGAACAAAAGGGGTCGGGGGTACGATTAAAAGCTGGGCAAATTTTGTTATGCATCGCTAATTTGATCATAAGTTTATGAGCTTTGTTTTAGTTTTTATCTGCTTGTGTAAAAACCGTCTTTGTATTTTGTGTCCGCAGTTGTGTAATTTTGTTAATCTTTGTCGCGGGCCGTTTTGCGGGATCGGCAAGTTCATAAAAAATTAAAAACCTCGGTTCTCGATACACTGTTTAAATTCTCCTTTTTTTTCTGTAAGATCGTCGCGCGTCGCGCGTCGGGCGCTTTGCGTTACGGGCAGCCATCTTGGATGAGTGTATAATCTACTTAAGGGGCGGCTCCCAAACCGCCCCCTCCCCCAAAGTAATTTTGACACAGCGAAGCAAAGCGCTAGATCTCAACGATCTTACGGAAAAATAACTGGACTGTGATCAGTCTACTTCGTTACGGAAAAATAACTGGACTGTGACCAGTCTACTTCGCGAGGAAAAAGTCTCTTGAAAATG
Source organism: Porites australiensis (assembly GCA_022179025.1). Lineage (NCBI taxonomy): Eukaryota > Metazoa > Cnidaria > Anthozoa > Scleractinia > Poritidae > Porites > Porites australiensis. Next base: position 42,919 of record BOPM01001347.1, read on the forward strand.
AATAAAATGGTTGCTAAGAAGAACTAGAAGTCTTTCTTACGAATAAAAAACGTGCGTAACAACCACTCTACAACTCTAGCTAAGCATCCAGAGTGTCACAGTCACAGATCAGGACATTCACTTCCAATACTATTATTATTATTATTATTGTTTATTTTTATCAGGTGTTGGAAACTGCTAGGCCACAAATTCTTCAGAGTTGGGCAATGTTGCTTATTCGCAGACGGATTCTGATGAAAATTTCCTTCTGTCTATGTATAGCAGTTTGGGTCTTCCTGTGCTGGCTTATTTCCTATCATGTCCAGATGACTTTTCCACCCTCGTACCATATTCTAGAAGATGAAAAATTGCAAGAGCCGGCGATGGTCATGTCAAATGCGAAATCGCCAACAAATACATTTTACTCGACACAATCAAGTGACAAATTAAAGCACCACAAGACAACTCTAATAACTACGACTAGTTGTGGGCGGCCCTACTTTCTTCTAGTAGTGGTCTCATCCGCACCCTATTATGCCCAGAGAAGAAGAGATATCCGCCTAACTTGGGGGGTCGACAGCGATCTAAACTCAAGATGGAAAACAGTTTTTCTTGTTGCTCAAACGCGTAACCGAACGGAGTCGGAAGCACTGTTGCAAGAAGGCGAAACCTTTGGAGATCTCATACGCGCGGACTACTATGATCATTATTGGAATCAGACCCTGAAGATACAAATGGCGTTTGAGTGGGCTTCCAAATACTGCCAATTTTCCTTTCTTTTGAAAATGGACGACGACGTTTTTGTCAACACGAGGGCATTAATTTCACTTTTGAAAAACCCGAAAACCCCTCGAGAAAATCTCTACACTGGAAAGGTTGAAGCACCCGCGAAAGTGCTGAGACATGGAAAATGGAAAGTCTCCGAAAATGAATATAATGGGACCTTCTACCCACCCCTCTGTCCTGGTTTCGGAATTGTTCTTTCCCCTGATGTTGTGGATACTTTTGTCGGTTTATTCGATGTCGTACCAAGATTTAGACTCGACGATGTTTACATAGCTCTGCTGGCAAACAAAACTGGTGTCAAGCCAATCCATAATCCTAATTTTGAGGTGTTTCCTGATGATAAAAATAGATGCAGGTTCATAAACAGTACTTTGGTGCGACATACGGTCACTGGTGATTGCCTTTTCAAGGTTTATAATGAAATGCTTTCTTACTTATCAGCTGTTAAAGGGTGAGAGCCAAGGCCTGACTCGTTCCCAGTCGTTTTTTTTGTCTTCTATGTCTCCTAATTAAAATTAGGAGACATAGAAAAGTAAAAGTAAAAGTAAAAGTATTGAGGAGGGATTGTCATGAAAGATGTGCGCGGGGGAAGATGGGAAGGAGAACAACGGGGAGACTTCCCCTCTATCCTTCCCACCGTGCTTTTCGCCGAGACGTCGTAGTAGTCTTCCGCGACCGTTCCGTGACCGCCTACAAACATAATAATAAGAGACGACTTGGA
>BOPM01001347.1:49404-52872 GCA_022179025.1 Porites australiensis
TCAATTTGTTTTCTTTTGATAGATTTCCATATCTGTCAAGAACTCATTTTCGAAAAATTTTTTTAGAAATATTGAATCCTTTTTTTTTACGAGCGCTAAAAGTTACTAAAATTTTTAAATTTTTGCGCGCTTTAAGCCCCGCTGGACAAATTTTTGTCTCGTGGGCTCATTAGGAACGAGCCAATGAGAAGCGTCCGATATTTGACACTTTCTTAGCTGTGACGTAAGAAAAGGACACCATTCCAAAGCACGAAGCATTGAAAGTATGGATCCTTGTATTAAAGTATAGTGCGATCGAAGATTATTGGTATGAAATATGTCCTCTTCCGAAGAGATTTCCGACACAAGTGGCGAAGAGTATCTTTCAGACGATTCAGAATGCCTTGACTTTGAAGAAATAGAGACGGAGGAACGAGTAAACCAAGAACTTCTATCGGAAAGTTCGACTGCCGACAAAGAAACAAACAGCGAATTGCAAGCCTATATGGACGAGCCTCTTGCTGACGAAGAATGGATAAAAAATTATAGACAACAACAAAAGGAAAAAAAGAAGCAAGAAGAACTTCTTAAGAAGCGGCTAGCAGACAAAACCAGGACCGGTGAATGGTAGGGCGCGTGACAGTACATTTTATCGAACTTCACACTTTGAACTAAGCTTATTTGTCGTTCGAAGCCTAAAAACATTGTCAGGAAAAAACAGTTCTCTTTCTCTAAAATCCAAAATGACATAAGTTTAATCTAGGCTGTATTTTTATGCTTAGGTGTCAATGCAGAAACTGCAGCCAAGAACTCCTAAAAATATCAGCGAGTGTTATTGCTTCCAGGAATTGGATGGCTGTGTCGAGGCAATGGCAAGCGACCTCGTACTAGAAGCTCTCCCGGAAGGCCAAAAGATCTCGTGTATAACCGACCACCCAGGCTTTAAAACTGTCGTTTTAGATAAATGGAGCCTCAGGATGGCTGTTTCTAGATTTAACACTAAAGAGAAAAAAACTTACAAACAGACAGGATCAGGAGAAAGGTAATACTCATTTACGTATGCGGCTGAATCGATGTTCGGTCAATAAGCTTGCCTCTCACGGGCTTTTTAATACAACTCAGCCGGTTTCTAAAACTTCTACACCGCTCAGGCGAATTTCGTCTAAAGGCCCTTTCAATATCGGAGACTGACAAAATGTTTTGCGACTAGTTTATGCTCATTTATTAGTAGGCTTATGTATGCACACAGAGTGGAAATCCAACGCTTGCCATTATGCATTCTTGTTGAACCTGTCACTCTTCTATTTTCAGATTAATGCGAGCGGTTGCGTATCGACAGTTTTCACGGCTAGTGTATGGGTTTCTTGGGAAGAAACGAGTTCCACTGCCAGCCTGTGCATACACTATCATTAGAAGAACCTACTCCCTTCAAGACAATGAAGAACTGACAGGTTTTGATCTTGATGACTAAAAAGCAGAGAGGATCATATAAATGTGTACACTGCATTTCAAGACAGCAAATAAATGATTATGGTGTATTTTATTCGTAGAAATAACTGTCATTCATCTTTCAGCTAATGCATCAAAATCAAAAAGTTCATGAAAATCCCTAATTTTGATCAAGTCAGCTACAGCGTAAACATAGGAATGATGCTGTTCTTATAAAGAAAAATTCATTTCAACTGATGTATTAAAATACATCAATATTATTTGATCAGACATTTCCTGTTCCCTTATTTGAAATCTTACGAGAAGGGCTGGACGCCTGCACGGGAGATCCGAGGCTAAGCGAAGCTTGGGCATCAGTGCAGTCAGTAATGGAGGAATTATGAGAACCATTGTTGTCAAGAGGCGAGGAAAAATTTCTGGTCTTTACCTCGCTGCAGGAATCAAAAAAAGAAATAGAGAAGCGCGGAAGGCCGTAGTCGCAACAGATCCATACACAGTAGCTATTGGTGAGGGCGTCATCAACAGCATTGTTGATTTCGCAGCGACGTGCATGGTGCCAGCGATCACAATAATCGCATAATAAGCGGCCCTTTGGTTAACCTTAACAGGTTTACCGCACACCGCACATGGATGTTTATCCCTGGGCCAGGGTTGAGCGAAATGTCACTGCAAAGAGGCAAGAGGTTGAGGAAGAATGCACTTGATCCTTAGTCACCATCCAAGATGGCGGTCCACTTCGTAGATGTTCTCAGCCAGCAAGCCAGTAACTTCGGCCAAAAAAATGTTGCCCTTGCGCTGGGAAAAACATTCGAGTAATCACCATGGCATGTGAAGTTGATTTCAGGAGGACAGAACAAGTTAGCTCTGAAAACTAACGCAAGGAGGGCGAGAAAACACGACCACCGCATTTCATTGACTGTAATTTTACCCTCGATCGGTAACTTGAACCCTCGATAACTCAATCTTCTGGCTAACTCGAATATTTTCCGTTTCCTTTCAGATAATTTCTATATAATGTTGTGTCAGCCACGCTATTCTGTTTTGAAGCATTTTGTTGGTTACTTATTTTTAGTTTAATTCATGTTTGCACTTTACGTTTGACTCGTGTTTAGTGTTTTGTAATGATCAGTTTGTAGCCTAGTCCAGGTTAATCGGTATTTGTAGTATCGACAGGTTTTTAAATTCTATTACCTTTTTAAGTAGTTTTTCGACATAAAGTTCATTTGTTAATTTTGAGCGTCAGTCCTTGAAGTGCACACGTTTTGGGATGATCGCTGACCTTGATTGTTACCTACATCAGACTGTGATCAGAGTTCCCGTTTTGGTTTAAGATAGAGCCTCGTGGGTTAAGCTTGTACTTGACATTATTAACCTTATAGGTTTGTTTTTCCACTTTGGTTATCAACAAGAAATTCGGAAAAGCGTTTGGAATTCTCATGGTCAGCAAGCCCAAAGGTACCTACCTTCAAGTTATATAAGTTGCCAACATTTGGTGCCGATGGCTGGTTGATTGGTGTACAGTTTATGGTTGAGTTCATAGTTATTAGAGGAGACTTGTTGGGAAAGCCGGCAAACATAAAAGTTGAAAACAACGGTGCTGTAGTTTTTGTTGGAAGCTCCCTGACCGTGCACAATCCTTTGGTTTTTGTTCACAATTTGGTCAGCAAGTTCAAAATGATAGAAATGTTATTGAACGTTGTGCACGTTCAGGTCCAAAAATGTCATATTACCCCCGAAGTATAATGTGCATGAGACTTGCCCTGCTTCCCCATCACATTTGCTCATTTCCTTATTTTCGATTATTTTCCTCGAGCTCCCGATAACTCAAACGTTTTTTATTCCCCTTAGGTTCGAGTTATCGTAGCCTGAGAATACAGCTGTTTCTCCTAGCTCCTCGCTGCCAGGGACGTTTTGCCCGGAGGAACGTCTGCGACTCAGCGAGAGAAATTCCACACTGATGACGTAAATCAATGTTTACATAATAAATACGGTAGTCATGGGGTTCGAAATCTAAGTTTGCTTGATTTTATTTTTCTAATG
>BOPM01001348.1:5163-21882 GCA_022179025.1 Porites australiensis
AATTTTCGATAATTTGATAAGAATAAGAGATAGAGACATCTTTTATGGTGCACTCAGTCGGACCCTCATAATAACACATTGTGAGTATTCTTAAAAATATTCCAGATATTTTCCTGTCGAAATTGCATTTGCACAATCCTCATCAGCGAAATCAAATAAATGGTGGATATTTCCGGTGACCTTTCGTAGATGAAGAAGCAAAAAAGCAGATCCAAGAAATCTGTGAACCTGTTGGAAAGACACGGAACAACAATACCCACACACAAAAAAGCCAACCATCAATAGTTTTCGCATCAGCAAGAAACACCAAATAAGGGAGCCTTTATTATTTCCTTTCTTCCTTCCGCGTGTCGTTTTTCCTCGTGGGCGGTGATTTTCGCGCACGCTCTCGCTCCTAGCCCTGAGATACAGGACTACTCGTAATCTATTAGTATAGCTAAGCTAGACTCATGTACGAGTTGAGCCAAACCAGCTAACTTCCTGTGACTGCAAAGATGCCTGAAATCGATTTTGCTGAACACTAATACACAAAATACTTCGCTTCCTAAATTTTTGGATAAATTGAAGAAAAACGCGCACGTTTCTGGGTAGTTAAGCGAATTCTCTTAGTTTACGTTCCAGCTTCCCTTTAACTGGAGATAAGTAAACAAGGACAGGGGACACCTTGATGATGTCTTAAGAGAATAACCCTGTACACGAGTTTAACGAGTTTGCGAACCTTAAAGCTTGCTGCCGCCAGATTTTAGGCTTTGTAGCCATCGACCACTTCCGACGGACTCTGAAGCACCTTGAGCGTCACAGATTTTGGCTCCCACACATTTCCATGCCCAGACTCATGTTATAGGCCAGCAGTTTGTTTATAAATTCGACACTCAAAAAACGAGAAAGGAACTGGGCCGAGACTTCTGTGACTGTTACTTGGGACAGGGAAAAAATTGGCCAATGACTGACTGGCGCGTCCCTACTAACGTTCCCAGAAACAATTGCGGGACGCATTTCGGGTCGAGGGGCCCGTTTCTTGAAAGTCCCGATAATTAAGGGGCCCGTAAAGCTGTCGTTGTTTACATGCAAGATAGAAGTTTCCATAGTTTTGCATCTAAAATGATAAAACTATCAGTTAATGAAACAAAATGGAGTATTTTGCTAGCCAGGACCCGCGCTTTAATTCTTTTTATTTCGATTTGAATATTTGATTTCGGGCCCGAAAAGTTATCGGGACTTTGGAGAAACGGGCTCCAGTTCCGGTTAATCGTAAGGTGAGGTTCCACTTTATAAAGAGCGGCCTTTAACTAGTCCCTTATTTTCCTCGGGGAAAGTAGAGCGATCAAAACACATGTGTGCGATAGAAAACACATCCCGAGAGGACTGAGGCGAAGTTTGCGACAAGACTAACTTTTTCTTAAGACGTCTACTTAACGCCTATTCATTAGTGACAATTAGTTTAACATGGCGGCTTCTTTCGTTTTTTTTACGTAGACAGCGGAGCTGTAAACATAGTCTAGGTAATAAGGCTAAAATAATAGGGAGCTTTAGCAAAGACGTTTTTGAGCGACTCACGTCAACCAGAAGTGGAAGTTTTGCATTCTAAGGACGTGGTTTTGCACAAATTTTCGAGTAAAGCGGATCTACAAGAATAGAGGCTCTTAAAATACAAATTTGGTAGCATCAAGGCATATTTTTTACAAAGAAAAAGGCTCACTTCTGGCTGAAGTGCGCCGCACAAAAACGTTTCTGCTAGGTAATAGCACGATTTGTAGTGATATTTGGCATAAATACCACGAGTGATATTTAAAAATTGTTATACTTAATTTCACGAGCCGTTAGGCGAGTGAAATTTGAGACGATTTTGAAATATCACGAGTGCTATTTCTGCCAAATATCAGGTAGAAATCATGCTATTATTTGTTTATACTACTACCCACGAAAGGTTTGTAAGTTTCGCACGTAAGTATTTCAAATTGAGCTGAAATACCACTGCTCTAAGCCAATCAAATTGCGGAAATTTCTCATGTAGTAGTATAAATTCCCTAATTACTAAAGAGAAACAAAAATAATTGTCTGAAACAGTGGAAAAGGAGAATAAACACGGCAGGCAACTCTCCAGTCGAAGATGAAACTCCCAACAATTATCAGAAAATATGTTAGACCAATATTTACTCAGCCTAAGAGAAATGTGTGCTTTTGATCGAGATCAGAGCTCAAAGATCAACAGTATACAGTTGACATATTAAATTTTTCGCACAAAATCTTACACCCATCCCAAAAGCGGATTTACATTTACTGATCTAAGACGTGAATTCAACTCTGGAACTCAGCAGTTATAGAATATCTGTGGCGTGACGACGTTTTGATGTTCCAGTCTCATTTACAGTCTATTTTTGTCGACAAGGAAGTGGTAGAGAAATGACGATGGTATAAATTATTCTGGTACTTTTTCGTCAGTAGTTTAAATATATGAGTTCTCCTGACTTTCCCACATAGCAAAGATGTTAAAAACATCTGAATGCACGCTTCAAGCAGTATTCTGGTTTCTCTCAAGGAGAGAAGTACAGTGAAGCGAGGGAAACACGCGTGTGTTCTAAAAATCTGCCACGTTCGAGTAGCATGACGAGCGTGGAGAAGCTGGGTGTGAGTCCCTCTGTTCTTCCCTCTCTTGGGGCGATATTTCCCTTTTTCGCGTGTTAGTTTGACCGAGTAAAACACTCAATTGGCAGTCTAATCAAAAAACTATACCGTGATAGGTTTAGTATTTTAACTGATATACTTAAAGCAAACTAATTACAGTGAAAAGAGTTGTTACTTTAGACTGAGCGATCGTTTTTGATGAATATTTTAGCGTCAAATTCGTTCGCAAATATTTACGTAAATTCACTTGGCGCCGTCAAAAGGTGGATAATGCCACTGGATACATCTCTATTCACTGGACAGCTCAATTTCTTTCCCTAATACACTTGTATAGTGATCTATCCGGTGGATTGGGTGAGCTTGGGTGAGCTGTCAAAGGTGACTCTACATTTCTTAGGTACTGTGACTTAGGAAGAGAAATGTTTACACAGAAATCAGACGAGTTTACCAATAATTAGTGAATTAGTCACGATGCTCCCGAAAGATAATTTTCTCGTTTCACTAACAATACTGCGGCACTGATATGATATGAGAAGAAATGAAAAACAAGTTGTTAACCAGCAACCAGTACCATCGAATCGTCATAAAAATTAAGTCAAAGTATTCACTGAAGACGCTTAACGGTTTCAACATGCGCTCGTTGGTTTTCCTCGCACTGGCTATTATAATATCATATGCCGCGAACGGCGCCAAACCGTCAAACTTGGGCCTCTATAACCAAATATCTCTTCCGACAGACGGCAAAAAGCCTCCGCCTCCGGCTGTTTGTAACTGTAACCTGACGGTGAATCAAAATTCTCAATTCTCCGGTGCCGTGAAAAAGTTAGAAATAAAACTGGAAAAACTTATTGGACTGATCAACAAAATTGCCCCTCCAGACGTTGTGACTATGACATCGTCGAACGAGACCGAAAACTGCGACAGAGCCCTCAAGAAGATGGAAACGAACCTGGAAAAACTTATCACTAAAAAGCTGGAAACAAAGCTGGAAAAACTGCTCCAGCTGAACTTGGAAACAAAGCTGGAAAGACTTACTGCACTAATAAAAAAGACTGGAGATACAGAAATTGTAACCAAATCGTTGAACACGACCTGCGACGCTGCCCTCAAGAAGTTAGAAACGAAGCTGGAAAAAATCAGAGTACTGACCAACAAAGCTTATTCGTCAAGAGGCAAAGTAACCTAAGCATTTTTAAAGAAAGTTTGGCATATCGGTGAATTTTGTCTTATGTATAATCTAACTGGGGTTTTATTATATATTTACACGTTTTTTTTTGCAGTCATTTTCTCTGCCTCCTCTTGCAAGGAACTGTTCACTATGCACAAGTAAGTTCTTCCAGGATTTTTTTGCTGTTAAAATGAGTGTGATTCACGTTTTCACTTCAGCTTTTCATTAAAACGGCGTTCGAGTATGTAGTTTTAATGCCAAAAATCGAAACATTGTAACAAAACATGGAGACGAACAGAGTTAGCAAAGTAAAATTTACAGAAAGATATCAGAAAATTTTGACCAAAAGATTAAATAATCCAGTGAGAAAAATCGAACTATGCGTGCAATTGAAGAACAAAAACAAAACAAACACTTCAATAGACATAGTCAGATTATTAGAGTCGCACACCGGACGTAAGGGCAGTCGATTTTAGTCTTGAATTCCCGACGAATCGATGTACTTGAATGCCTAGCCGTGTTACGATTTAATGTTCTTTTAATTACTTGACGGCACTCGGAGTAGAACACAGCTTTAAGTCTGTTGTGATCACGCTCCATTTGAATAACAGAAATACATTGTTTGACGTTTATTCACAAAGACTTACGACACATGTTTTTGGCTATCAACTGATTTCTTCTCCAATAGGACAAGTCGTGTCTATACGCTGAAGTTTGGTTCACAAAAGATCCCCGTTTACTGTCACATTGGAGACTTTGGATGCGGAGAATGAGGATGGACGCTGGCCATGAAGATCGACGGCACAAAGGTACATGTCTTACGCGTCACCCCATGTTTGTGATATGGATATTAATTTTGTAATTTTCGTTTTCAGAAAACTTTTCACTACGATTCTCACTTCTGGAGCGACAAAAAGACATACAACTTTGCCTGGAGAAGGACTGGGTTTGATTCACAAGAGGCCAAGTTGCCAACTTATTGGAAGACAGCCTTCTCCATGCAAGATCTGTCTGGGTATGAAGATCGGCCACCAATTACGGTTCTTTACTATCAACAAGTCCGCTAGTTCGTTGTACTCTCTGATCGTTTACGGCCAATACCGCGCCACGTCACTCGGTCGTAACAAGCGGAAGACGCTGATTGGTTCACAGGCCTCCTTACAGAACAAATGTAACAAGGAAGGGTTCAATGCTATCTGCAGCTATAAACCAAATTCTAAAGCAAGAATTGGTATCACCAGTAATGAGGTCAACGATTGTGTCTGGTGTGACTCCAGGTTCGGGTTTGGCACAGGGGAAACCCCCGATAACAGCAATACATGTGGGAATGAGGCTTCTTATTCACCAGACAATGGAGACAAGCACATCAAGACCATGGGTTACATCTTCGTTCAGTAATAAAAGCTATTAAAGCACTGAACTTGTCACAAGCGCTGCCCATTATATATTAAGAGATGTCTCGTCTCTATGTAGATTGCTAGTTGTTCAGAAGATAAAAATTCATAAGGGCGCATAAACCCATTGATTTTTTTGTTGCGTGATCACAATAAACTGAATAAGAAAAGCTAACTGAATTGAACTTGTCACTGTCATTCAAATGAATAAGTGATACTTAGTGTACAAGGAGTAATGGACCGCGTTCTGACAGCGAATGTGAAGTAAGGATTAAAAGCGTTTCGTAAATAATGAAGTGCATTGCATCATTTCTCATTTCTCAGAATCGAAAAAGAAAATTACAGGGTAAATTTGCATAAGAAAAAGGTTAAGAGCGACATGCTTGATCTTCGATTTAAAGGGCAACTTAAAAATTGTGCTTTCAAATTTTTGTAAGTCAGAGTTTTCGGTTCTTAGACAGCTAATTCCAATTCTCAAAGTTGGTCAAATAACTAGCCTGCATGCAAATCTCTCCTAATTCCGCTTTTACGTCGTGTACCGGACACAAATGACGTAAAACGAAAGACCTCTATGTTTTCTCCGGTGCACGAAGTAAATGCCCCTATTTTCTTTGTTGCAGAAATAGGAGGCGTATGCGCGCTGGCTGCTACCAAATGAAAAGCCTGTGTGATACCACTTTCGACGCCTGCTACCTTATTGGTACTTAATTTCGCGATTTTGGCGCGACAGTATTTCGCGGGGTTTTATTTTCGAGATTTTAACAAGTAAACATGAAAAATGGGCATTAAATTTCGCGATTTAAGCGTTCTCATCTCCTTTTCTTTTGGTAAAAAGTATGAACCTTTAAGAAAACTAGATAAACTGGAACAAGCAATGTGTGAAATCTTTGCAAACTAACTTCATTTCACAACAGACGATATAAAATGGAGCTTACCAGTAAAACCAGAAAGCAATTTGTGTTTGTCGATACCTATCGTTGTTATTACATGTCAATTGTTATTTGAATTTCTGATATGCCTTTGGGTATTAAATTTCGCGAGGATTTATTTTCGAGGGTCATTAATTTCTCGATTTTTCTGGAATTTAGTAGAATTGGAATTAGAATACCTATAGCGAGACGACGTTTTCATCATGTTCCTGGTCTGTTCAGTCTCTTTAGTTTTATTTTGGTCAACAAGGAAGTGGTAGCGTAGTGACAATGGTATTAATTTTTCTGGCACTCTTTCCTCAGTAATTTCAATATATCACTTCTCTTATATTTTCTACTGTTTCTCAAGTGGCAAAGATGTTAAAAACATCCGAATGCAGGCTTCAAGCAGTTTTCAGTTTTTCTTTCGGAGAGTAGTTGTTGAGCGAGGGAAACAACCATGAATGCTGAAAACTTCCACGTGCGAGTAGCATAACGCGCGTGGAGAAGCTCGGTGTGAGTCCATCTGCTTTTCCCACTCTCGTGGCGATCTTTCTCTTTTCGCGCGTTAGTTTGACAAAATAAAGGAACTCAGTTGGCAGTCTAGCCGAAAACTTTACACCGCGATAAGTTTAGTATTATAATCAAAGCCTCACTGAAACGACAGTTACCTTCAAACTGAGTGATCGTTTATAATGAACATTTTACGTCAAATTCGACCAAATATTTACCTACATTCACTTCACGCACGTGAACAATTGTTATCGAGCAGGCCTCAGTTGTTCAAAAGGATAACGCTATCCACTGGATAAATCTCTATCCACTGGATAGCGCAATTGGATTTTCTAATACTTATCCGCTGGATAGTGATTTAAAGGGAAGATAGCGCTACCAAACGTTTGAAACTGACTGAGGAAAGCTGCCAAAGGCCGGTAACTTTACATTTCTTGAGTGCTGTGACCTAGAAATGTTTACACAGAAATCAGACGAGTTTACGAATAATTAGTAAATTAGTCACGAAGCTCCAGCAAGATAATTTTCTCGTTTCACTAACAATAACTTCAGAGCTGATATGAGTGGAAATGAAAAGCAAGTTGATTACCAATAATTCAGTACCATCGAATCCTCAAAGACACTCAGTCAAAGTATTCATTGAAGACGCTTAACTGCTTCAACATGCGCTCGTTGGTTTTCCTCGCACTTGCTGTTATAATATCATATGCCGCGAATGGCGCCAAACCGTCAAACTTAATCAATAACCAAACACCTCTTCCAACAGACTGCACACAGCCTTCGCCGAATGTGACCGAAGTCTGCGACAACGCCCTCAAGAAGATGGAAACGAAGCTGGAAAAACTCATCGCTAACAAGCTGGAAACAAAGCTGCAAAAACTGCTCAAACAGAACTTGGAAACAAAGCTGGAAAAGCTCACTGCGACGTGCCAGGACGCCTTCAAGAGAGTGGAGTCGAAGCTGGAGATAATCAGTGTACAGTCTAACAAAACTTTATTGTCAGGTACAGTGTCCTTCATAGTAATTTTTAGAAAGTTTGACATATCGGTGAATTTTGCCTTTTAATCTAACAAGGTTTTTTTTTTCAGTCATGTCCACTTCTTGCAAGGAACTGTACGATGTACACAAGTAAGTTCATTTCAGTCAATGCTTATTTTCCTGTATTTTCAAATTTGTGTGATTCTTGTTTTCATCCCACCTTTACCAGCCATTCGAGCGTGTAGTAGAAAAAATCGAAACATCCTAACAAAAAAAACAGCGACGCACAGAGTAGAAAAAATGTTCATCTACAAATAGATGGCAGAACATGATGACAAAACGATTAAATAATCCACATCATTACACATTTTGCATCAAGATTTCCAGTAAGAAAAATCGAACTTTGCACACAAAAAGTGATAATTCGAGTCGCAGACTAGACGTTAGTCCAAATTATATTCCCAAAGCATCGATACACCTGAACGCCTTGGTTTTGATATTTGAGTACGTTTTCAATATTTGACAGAATTCGAAATTAGACCACGACTTCTAGTCACGTTCTATGAATGACAGGATTGCTTTGCTTGACGTTAATTCGCAAAGAGTAAGAACACATATTTTAGGCTGTCAAATTATCTCTTCTCCAACAGGTTTACGACAAGTCGAGTGTATACACTGAAGTTTGGTTCACAAAAGATCCCCGTTTACTGTCGCATGGGAGACTTTGGATGCGGAGATGGAGGATGGACGCTGGCCATGAAGATTGACGGCACAAAGGTACACGTCTTACAAGCACGTCATTCCATGTTTGTGATATGGATATTAATTTTCTAATTTCCGTTTTCAGAAAACTTTTCATTATGATTCTCACCTCTGGAGCAACAAAAATACATACAACATTGCAGGAGGAAGGACCGGGTTTGATTCACAAGAGACCAAGTTGCCAACCTACTGGAACACAGCCTTCTCCAAGATCTGCCTGGGTATGAAGATCGGCCACCAACTACGGTTCGTTACTATCAACAAGTACGCCACTTCGTTGTACTCTCTGATCGCTGACGGCCAATACCGCGCCACCTCACTGGGTCGTAACAAGTGGAAGACGCTGATTGGTTCACAGGCCTCCTTACAGACCTACTGTAACAAGGAAGGGTTTAATGCTATCTGCAGCTCTAAACCAAATTCTAAAGCAAGAATTGGTATCACCAGTAATGAGGTCAATGATTGTGTCTGGTGTGACTCCAGGATCGGGTTTGGCACTGGGGGAATCCCCGATAACAGCAGTACATGTGGGAATGAGGCTGCATGGTCACCAGACAATGGAGACAAGCACATCAAGACCATGGGTTACATCTTGGTTCAGTAATAAAAGCTAATAAAGCACTGAACTTGTCACAAGCGCTGCCCATTATATATTAAGAGATGTCTCGTCTCTATGTAGATTGCTAGTTTTTCAGAAGATAAAAATCCATAAGGGCGCATAAACCCATTGATTTTTTTTGTTGTGTGATCACAATAAACTGATAACAAAAGGTAACTGAAGTGAACTTGTCACAGTCATTCAAATGAATAAGTGATACTTAGTGTACAAGGAGTAATATACCGCGTTCTGAAAGCGAATGTGAAGTAAGGATTAAAAGCGTTTCGTAAATAATGAAGTACATTGCATCATTTCTCATTTCTCAGAATCGAAAAAGAAAATTACAGGGTAAATTTGCATAAGAAAAAGGTTAAGAGCGACATGCTTGATCTTCGATTTAAAGGGCAACTTAAAAATTGTGCTTTCAAATTTTTGTAACTTAGAGTTTTCGGTGCTTAGACAGCTAATTCCAGTTCTCAAAGTTGGTCAAATAACTAGCCTGCATGCAAATCACTCCTAATTGCGCTTTTACTTCGTGTGCCGGACACAAATGACGTAAAACGGAAGACCTCTATGTTTTCTCCGGTGCACGAAGTAAATGCCCCTATTTTCTTTGTTGAGGCGTATGCGCGCTGGCTGCTACCAAATGAAAAGCCTGCTGTGTGATACCATTTTCGACGCCTGCTACCTTATTGGTACTTAATTTCGCGATTTTGGCGCGACAGTATTTCGCGGGGTTTTATTTTCGAGATTTTAACAAGTAAACATGAAAAATGGGCATTAAATTTCGCCATTTAAGCGTTCTCAACTCATTTTCTTTTTGTAATAAGTCTGAACCTTTAAGAAAATTAGATAAACTGGAACAAGCAAAATGTGAAATCTTTGCAAACTAACGTCATTTCACAACGGAAGATACAAAATGCAGTTTATCAGGAAAATCAGAAAGCAATTTGTGTTTGTCGATACATATCGCTGTTATTACATGTCAATTGTTATTTGAATTTTCTATATGCCTTATTAAATAAGTTGTAGATACCGAAATAGTAAGACACTTCCGCATTGCAAGGATGTGGATTTTTCGGCCAATTCTCTGGATTGTAAGCTTTTTCTTTTTCAAAACAACAAATGCTGGAACCCAGACCTTTGTGTACTGTGCAGTGGCCGAGGAACTAAAAGATGTGACTGGAAAATACTTCAAGGACTGTAAGATGACAGAGTGCAGTGCTTTAGCAAAAGATGAACAGGTGGCAACTGAACTGTGGAAGAAAAGTGAACAAATAACTGGACTAAAAAAACATGAACAGTAATTCACAGATTTTGTAGTCCTTTCTCTTTCATCACCGTTCACGGCTTCGAGAGGCTTTCTATTTTTACCAATACAGAGACCTTAGTAGATTCTAAGACCAGGTCAACCACGAGGACGAGATTTTTTTAATAATAAGTAGTGCGCACGCGTGACAGGGAGCTTAAGCAACGACGACGGCGACGGCAAGGAGAACGGCAAAAAAGCAATAGGTTTGGATTAACAAAACAACAACTTTGCGCGTGCATCACAGTTTTTTGTACATTTCCTTCCGGTCGTTGCACGGCTACGACGTGAAACTTCCCGTTTTCACGTTTTATGTAGAACGTGAACTTAAGACAATGAGTCTTAGAATCAGACTTTTAAAATTTAATTCTAGAAAAATTCGTCAACATTTGACAAACTGAACGAGATGGAATAATGGCACTTAAGTTTGAAACAAAGCGACTGACACTTTTTTGGTGACGTTTTGTTTACCAACTGCTCCTGGTTTTAGCGAAAATGTGTGAGTGTGGAAACAAGTTATCAAATGTTTGAAGTTTTATTTTGTAATCGGGAAAGGGCTTAACCTCATTCAATAATAATTACCGTGTTACCTGTTAAATTTTCTGGTGAAAAAAAAATGTAAAAATGAAACTTTCTGACCTGGCTTTTTTAGAAAACGCGAAAAAACGTTAAACTAGTTTCGTCCTCGTGTCGTCTGCGAATCTAAGTCATCTAAAGGTCTCTGTTGTTTGCGGTAGGTATAAAACCTGTTGCATTTTTTCTTCAGTTTTTACATCTCTTACCAGAATATTGAACTTTCTGATCAAATAGCGTAATGTAACACTGCTCAATGTAAATTGAAATTTCTAACACAATGCTCTTTTGGTGATCAAAAAGAACATAAAAGTTTTCATTTGACGTGACAAGCGCGATTAATTTTAAATTATAAGGAAGGAAAAACTAACTCAGATAGCCAACAAGAAGATTTAAAGACGTTTAATATATGAAGTTACAATGCATGAAGATCTCTTAAGTTGATTAAAAGTGATACAAAAACAGCATTAACGATTTACGTTTTTTTTTTTGGCAAATGGTACTGGTTAGAAAAGCTAAATTTGTGGCAGTTTTAAACTTCGCCGTAGCCACATTATGGCTTATCGAAACGTAACTTGTGTTGAAAACAGTAAGATGCGACAACGGTAAGAGGGGATGGAGTGGGGATAAGGGGGAGGGGGAGGTGGTAGATCAGTCGAGGTCACTTGGTGGAGGTGGTTGTGTATGTAAGCTGTTCATGACTATGTCTGCCGCTTGGAGGGATTCCTCTACCAGGCATTCCTCTGGCAGCCGATTGGTCATGAGCATTGCTGTTCCTGTAAAGCGGCGAACATTGTGACCTGTGGAGCGTCGATGAGCCTGGCCTTCATCATCTGCTCCTTGCTGATACGAGGAAAATAGGCTCCTGCAACACAAGACATGTGTAAGAGGGTAACGGGCATAGTAAGCGGTGAACTTAATCTATTCAAAACTAGGAAATTGCCAAGCGAAACCGGCGATTCTAAGTGTGAAAATATGCTCAAATCTAGGAGGTACTGTGGAAGGTGGCGACACGACACAAGTAGAATTGAGTATATGTATTTAATAGATTTATTATCTTAGGACCTGTCGACATGCCTTTCGTTCACAGCCTAGCCACACCACCCCCCGCCCCAAACCACAGACCCCACCTGAAAGGAAACCTTCTTGTAACAGGGAGCTTCCAGAATATAACTGACTTTCGAATTCATGCCTCTCCATCTCCCATAAGGAAGGATTATTTTTTTCTTTTCCGTGGAGGGAAAATAGAGAAAGTGCCTAAGAAGTCGCAGCGGCGTGCTGTACGAGAGTAGAAATTCCTCACTGCAAAAACTGGTACTAGAGGAAGTATCTTAAAATTGATGAAAGAAAATTGAAGCACACCATTTCGTCGAGGAAAAATTCGCCTGTTCCAGGCTCCACGATAGTAATGTACAGGGATTGTGAAACCTCATGCGAAAACTGACGTGCCCTGGGTTGGGGAGGGAGGAGATCACGTGCGTCTTATGTTTCTTTGGCTTGTTTTGGCGCCCTCCCAATTATCTGAATGCCTGGAACAGCAGGCTAAGGAAAAATATGGTTCAAACTTTGTTCTTACTTGAGTTCCTGCAGCCTTTGTTGTTCTTCCTCATCTTCCTGATGTCGATGCAGCGTCTTTTTAGTATAATGAGCAAAGCTGATGTACAGTAGAACAGTGCTACTAAGGGTCACCACTAAAATAGACACAAGCTGCGGCAAGAATTCCTTCGCTTCATCAGTGCTTGTTACCTCAACGGAAAACCGCGTGCTAAGTTCACAAAAACTGCAGGGATATAAATGACAAGAAAAGACAGACATCAGAAAAAAAAGCACCTATCGGTAATGATAAAGAACGCAAAGCTATGCTGTAGGTACAGCTATAGGTACCGCCGCCAGAGGTTTTAGCTCAGATGGTAAGGGCGTAGCCACCTCTATTTTTTCCTTTTAAGCCCAAATTGTAGAAAGGGCATTTTTTAAGGAGCCCCTTGGCTACCTAGGCACTTAGTATTTGTTAAGTGGTGATCAATTCTACAAAGTTATTCTTCAGAATTAAAAAAAAACAACAAACAAGGAGAAAACTGTTTACTAGATATTATTTGAGAGCAGATACTCCAAAATAATGGGTTTTTAACCTATATGATCAGAGTAAACAAACGGGAATCCTACAACTTATCTGCTGAAAAAACCAAGAAGGTTTCAGCGACATTATTTTCCTAGTGAATTGTGTGCCAATTTTGCATGCCCATTAGCTCGACAGACATTGGTTCTTGTAGTGTAGGTGCAACTTTACACCCTGTTAAAATTCCATTACATAAGCTCATTTTGAACCAAATTCTTGTTAAGTCCTAGCCTGTTCCAGGCTCTCAATAGTGGGGGAAGGCGCTAAAGAAAAAGGCACGCGAAAAGTTCTGAATACAGCGGACCCGACTATCTCGGAGCCTGGCACAGGCTAGTTAAGTCCGGGCTGAATGGCTTAAAGGCAGCCTCACCGCCCCTGGTTGGTAACGCCATGGGCTCAATCCCCAAGCGACACTTGGGACAACTAAAAGGCAGGTAAACTTGTAGTCTGCTCCACGCTTTTAGTTAGCAAACAGCTTCTCTCCAAGCCTGCTGGTGGGCTGTTGGTGGTACGAGGGATTTTCGAGAGGGACATCACTTTAATCGTCCCCACTGTTATCACAGCTTTTTAGCCTAATCAAAAGCGCCTGTGGAATGAAGTCGTCGCGCGCGATAAATTCCACCAGCTACAACGCAGGCTACGTCTTTCCACATTCTTCGCAAAGTTTTTCTCGCGCGCTTGCTAGCTTTGCGCTCGTCCCGAACTAAGAGGCTGGAACAAGCTCTAAAATCCCTTAAACTTGTACAGGCCATTTTTTCTAGCTAGAAATATCACTCACCTCAAATGAGCACCAACAACTCCGAGTTGGAATCGAAACAACCCAGAACCAAGAAACACCAACTGGGATATCCCGGATGAGTTTAGAATCTCATACGGCTGGCTTCCATCAAAGCTGTTATCACTTGGGGCTGGCTCGAAACAGCTTTGATAGTTCTAAGAGTAAGAGAGGGTATCACGTTTGTTGAATTGACACAACAACAACTACAACAACAATAAATCTTTACTTTTCCTTAATTCAAGTTTCACAAAAGCGCACTGGCAGCTAGTGCTTTGATCTTGGCGAGACAGACACAGTCAATTTACTCACCTCACTACTACCGCAATCAATTTAGGTAATAATTAAATTCTTTTGTGTACATGTCTGTCCATACAAGAAAGATGTTACAAAGGAGAAAAAAGGATTTTGTTTTTGGAGTGGTATTACGGTGGCCCATAGAGGACACGCTACCTACATTTTCATATCGCGCGATAAATCGAAAATATCGTGCGATAAATTGAGAATTATCGCGCGATAATTCCCAATTTATCGCGCGATAAATTGACAATTATCGCGCGATAAATTGAGCATTACATATCGCGCGATAATTCTCAATTTATCGCGGAATAAACTGTTTTTTATCGCGCGATATAAAAATGTAGGTAGCATGTCCTCTATGGGCCACCGTATGATCTCCTATTTAACAAATGAACTGGCGTCAGTCTTAAACAACTAAACTAACAACTAGACATCCGCGCACGATAGCTCAAAAAAAGAAATAAAGTAAATTATTATTCATTCAAAATATTTCCCCAATTATGATTGGCTAAAAGCACACGTATAATTCACCATAACCAGTTACTGATGACCAAATTTAGAAGAATTTTGCGTTTAACGAGGAAATGACGTCAAAAATGCAGCGTTCTACAGGTTAAGGCATCGTTACCGAAAAGACCTGGGGACGAGGTTGAGTTGTTTTGGTAGGATATGAAGAGTTAAACAGATCTCGGAGGGTGTTATCCACCTCGGCCTTCGGTCTCAGTAGATAACACCCTCCTCGATATGCTTAATTCTTCGTATCCTACTCAGCCTCATTCATTAACTGCTAAATAAATAGGAAAGAAAAACCAACATTTTGTGTCCAGAGGTTTGTTGTTTCTCCAGAGGTATTTGTGGTCATTCTTCTCCATGACTGAGCTTCTTTTAAACAACCAGCCTATCAAAGAAATATAGACAAAATGAGGAGGATTATACCAACTTTCGCAAAACTGAGTGGAAATGTGTTCCGGCCTATTTCGTCAGTCGTATTAATTTCATTTGACAAATAGTCAAACTCAGCAATCAAGGAAAGTAAGTTCTCCAATAATCCGTTTCATTTTTACTTTGCTTCGTTTCCCTTATTGCCGAAAACCATCGTCAACCTTGTGGATTTGTTTAAGTGGCTATATCACGCAATCGCTATATTTTTATAAGACTAAATTTGTCTTCGCATCAGTGGACTTCCAAAAATACTGGCCCAGTTTTGTTATTTAAGACTATATTTAGGCAACAAAACTGTTTCCTGTCTTCTGATGCAACTGATGGCAAGGATGAAAATGGTTTGAAAGTTGAAAGAGTTGGGCCAACTTTCTCAAGTTTTAATGCTATTCCTGTAAACTGAATCACCCAAAAAAATTTATGGTTTAGTGCTCTCAGGTGAAATTTTATTTGACATCTTCATAACTTTACAGGAGCATTTTGTGTATGAGCAAAGGCACTTGGTAATGACTTCACCACAGAATTGATCTAAACCAGCGACAACCTCGTGGTAGCCCCTCACATTCATTGGAACCTTCTAATACACATGAGTAAAATCTGACACTTCTTAATGATCACAGCAAGTTTGTCTCTCCTGCACACCTCTGTCATAGTTGCAGTGTAACGGTAATCTGCCCTGCCTGTTTCTTCCCACACTACATAGTCTGTATGCACCTCTTGTACAAATCTGTCCTTTTCATACCTAGAGGATAAACAAGTCATTAGCGAGTTACTGAGCACATTAATCAAAGTAGGAAAGAACCGAACATTGAGCACTGTTTAAAAAACGAGCAGGAGTGTATTATCAGGTTTAAAAACAACACATGACTGTGAGTTTTTTGGACGGCTTCAAAATCTCTCATATAGGTCAACTCATTCTTGCACTAATATTTAGATCTGGGGTTATTTTGGTCCACAAAACTGGACGTAAAGTTTAGCCGTGTCTTCATCAGATATTTAAAACACTCATTAAACATCACTTTCTTTTGTTTTTTCTTTATGAACTATTAATAAGTTTTTTAATAATATAAAAGTTTAGAGAAGATCATCACACTTAAATATGCAACTTAATATGCGGTTATGCATATTTATAAAATAACTGAGATAGTATGCGCGTTCTGATTGGTTAAAAACCTATGGTTTATTGTGCCGGTAAACTCATAGTTTTACTTAAAGTTATTGTATAAAAGCAATAGACCACACTTTCTATGGGTTTGCCGGCGTGATAACCCACTTGGGATGTTGGCAGAACACTCGAAAAGCTTGTAAATCACGAGCCGAAGGTGAGTTATTTTTCAAGCTTTTCGAGTGTTCTCCCAAACTCCCGCGTGGGGTACCACGCCGGTAAACCCATAGAGTGGTCTATCGCTTAAATATGTGTACTTTTTACAGATATATTGATATTTAGTATATACACACTCAGTGATCTTGGTGATTTAAGCAATCTGATTGGTTCGCTATCTCGGACTATTCAACAATATTCACCTCCTAGCGAGTGAATAATGTGTGAGCTCAGTTTTTTTCACATTTTCTTAGTGAAAGATCTGTTAAAAGTCGACAAAATCCTAGGGTTGACTTTTTCCAGGCAAGAAAAGACTTCGAAGGATTCAAAACGGCGTTTTTCCATTTACTGTTGTTGAGTTTTGTGGTCGATGGACAACTCCTGTTTATTCGCCTAGAATAGGCCGTTTCGCGAACTCAGCGTTTCCTAACAAGAAAAAT
>BOPM01001348.1:34938-50722 GCA_022179025.1 Porites australiensis
GTGTAAGAGAACAGTTTCTTGAACACAGACTAATACACTATATTCACTTCTCATTTAAGCTGTCATTTGCGGATTCATACAGTAGATTAAGTTCTCTTAACGGACACTCTCGTATATAGCGAATAGCTCTACTTACGACCGCCATCACAGAATCCCGTTTCAACTCCCACACAAACTCTGGATTTTTACATTTTCGTAGGCAGCCGCAGACACTTAAAGGGTTTACCGGCGAATTAGATGTTAGCTTTGATTTAAAGCTCTCCTAAGCAGACACTCGAAAGAAATCTTATCCGCCTCTGAATGTTTTTTTTTTGTTGTTGTTCATGTCATGTCCACAGTCATATGGCTGTTTGTCACTGTTATGAATCATTCTTATATATCCGTTTCAGAGTTACCGTTTTTTCACATACTCGTCCGGTTACACTTGAAAATACAAACTGAATTGTATGCTTTTACGTAAATTACAACAAGGCAAGAACATCAGCGTAACCATACACTAAAAAACAGTTTTTTGCTATTACCAGTTTTAATTTGTAGCTGGGAGGAGCTTCCGTAAGCAGCTATCTAACCTTTACACCACTTTTAAAGTGGCTGAATTCCACTTGCATAACTATGCTGCATATGAGATTCATTCTTGTAAGCGGCCAGATCCAGTTAAGGACACCTTTTTCTCGTCCCGATGGCACCCTCGTACGAGAGCTTCCACTGTATTACAATTTTAGGATTTCTCTTACATTTTAACAAATTTTCGCTTAACGAGGCACAGTCGAACCTACGTGCGACCACCCAACTTAAGTGACCACTTCCCAATAAGCGATCACTTATTCAACATACCAAATATATTATCAAGTCAAGCGCTTGTAGTTGGAACCTCCTGTAAACGAACACATCCACATCCAGTAAGCGACCGCGACCACTTTTTACGATGACAGTCTGATTGAGAATTTTCCATGATGCAATGGTCTGATCTCTGCGTTCCCTGTATGTCCTAAGCTACTCGGAGTATGAGAGGAACTTTAGAAACAAATTAGATTTATCTATAGTATATTGTAACTTAAAAATTGCATGCAGTACATTCACTCCAAAAAGTAGATGTGTCCGCACTTTTCCTCGTTAAAGACCTCCTGCGGTTCGACTCTCGTAAAACCCAAATTTTCCTTGGGCAACCCCATGGGCATTATTTACTGGGTGCCTTCCGACCACGCACGGACCGGAACATCAAATGTCTGTAACTTAATTGTTGTGTCTGTCCATAATTCAACATCTGCCTGCCTCAGCACGGCACACGGCTGGGCACTAAACTGGTTTTGGTGCCCAAGAGTACGCAAAAAGGCCCTTCCGAGATCGATGTCTAGGACGAGAAAATTGACCTTACCTGGGTAGGGTGAGAAATTTGAAATCGAAGTATTACAGTTGAAGTATCTCTCGGAGGGAATGTGGGAAGGGTGTTAAACATATGGAAGCGGTTGTTTGAGAAAAATATCTAACTCAATGTGAAAGTGTGGTGTATTTTGAATTCTACTTGGAAACATTAGTGCCACAGTTAGGCTTTATAAGACCCCCAACAGACCGTGCGAGATAAAAAAATTCACTGTTTATGACAGTCAAATCTGGTGCCAGCAGGGTAGGGCATTTGTACGCAATTTGGACTCTCCCCCGGGGAGAAGGGACTCCAGTATGAAAAAAAAAATGGAATTCTTGTCGCAAGCCAATCTGGACGTGTCTCACGCTTTATTTGTCTCTTTGAACTGGTCTGCACCAACATCCGGCTTCACTTCGCTGCTATTTCACGTGCAACTAAAATAGAAAAAATAGTTCTTTCCAAAACACGAAGACAAAACGACTTCTATCTCCGAGTTTGAGAAGACATGGGATCATTTATAATCATGGTCTGAATAAAGTTGCCAATAGATTTGGAATTCTAAATTATTTATCAGCATACAATAACAATAAAATAATCTCAGAGAATGTCGGAAAGTCATTTTGTTCACTGAACTCTGGCTCCTGGCTCCTGGTTCCTGACTCCCGATACGATGTTTCCGTATGGTGGCAACCGCTGCTTAAAAATGCGGGCTCCATTTAATGTCAAAGATGTCGGACGTTTGCAACATGTGAATTGAGCTACAACAGTGGCAGAAATAATTCTTTCAATGGGTTAAGAATCGGCTTTCTACCTTTCGTATTGTTTTGTCCTAAAACAACTTGATTTGGATTTTGGTGCGTAAACTGATGGCTAAGGAATTTTAGTCGTACAGCGAGTCACGACGCTGAACTACGCTGAACTGGACATCGAAGGTGGCATGAAGAACAAATCAAAGCGGGCACAAACTAGCAGTTGAGACATCTAAGAGATACGTATATGGATTTTATTGATCGTTTATATTGTTTTTAGGGCGAAATTGTTAAAGTAAGTAGAACTGTGAATTAAATCTTTGTATGTTGTTTTTACTTGAAAAGATCGCGTATATAGCTATCAAAAATCATCGTTAGCGTTTCTTGCACAACAATTTTTATGATTTTACCCTTATTAATGTTAAATCATTGTCTGATGAGTTTTTTTGTTCGATTTCTCCTCATTCAAAGGCAAACACACGAATATTGTGAGGGCCTGAATTTTGATGAAATATGCAAAAGTCGTTCAGTCACATGAACAGTTTATGTCAACACATGGAAGAAAGTGAATTGCCCAAACTTTTTATGATCTTTTTCTCAACTTAAGTGATGGCTTTAACTACTCATGCAAAAGTTATAAAGATAAGCGGTTGCTCATCAGAGATATTTGGGAATAAAATACCCTAATTTTTCGTCTTACTCAAAACTTGGAAATGATGACCCAACTTAAGGGGGCTAAGAGGGGGGAAATCGAATCGGCGACTTTAAACAGTTTATTGTGCTTAAAGTCTTATGATGTCAGACTATCTCTCAGTGCATTTAAGTTCCAGGTGGCTTTTCTGTTTGTTGCACTGGCATCGTAAAGTTAGCTAATTAATTATGCATAAACGGGCAAAATGGCGATTTTTACAGGGGGAGCCAGGATCTCCCAGGGAATTTAATATTTTGATCTGACATTCTGTCACATAAGCTAACTCCTGATCCCTAACATTTGTGCCAAGTTTGAGCGAAATCGGTGATTTGAGCATTATCACCCCCTGCCTGGTTCTGCCTGGTTTTCTCTTGGACACACTCTTAAGTTGTCCTAAAGCGTCGCCAGGCGCTTGCAGAGGGAGTTTATCCAGAGTCACACTGTGGTTTCCAGGACAGACGCTAAACTATTGATTTGATATTCCCCACCAGACAATTACATGAAAAATGTGGGAAACAGAGACACCCACTTGTACATCTCATTCATTGACCTCACTAAGGATTTTGATCTAGTAAGCAGAGTTGGGCTCTTCAAGATCCTCCCCAAATTGGACTGCTCAGCGAAAATCCTCGGTATCATCAAATCTTTCATAATGATCAACCTCTGATACCATATTTATGGTTCCCACCTTATTTGGAATCGTCTTCGTCATTCTGCTGAAACACGCCTCTGGACCTTCAACTGAAGGAATGTACCTCCGAACGAGATCTTGTGGTAAATTCTTCAGCCTTACCAGATGGAAAGCCAAGACCAAGGTTCGTGAGAAGCGCTTACGCAACTTCCTTTGGGCCGATGATGCAGCAGTAACCACACACTCTGCGGATAAAGTGCAACAACACGTGAATCGCTTTAGCTCTCCCTGCAAGTATTTCAGACTTACTATCAACCTGAAGAAAACACAAGAAACTGGACAAGATGTCACCAGTCCACCTAGCATCAAAATATTTGACCAGCAGATTGAAGTTGTTCATGATTCTACATCCATTTGCTCTACTTGAAGAGAAAGTCTCTGACTCCGCGATATTGAGTTAAACAAGAGAATAGAAAAAGTAGCAACCACGGTGTTTAGTCATTCAAAGAGAGCAACAAACTGACCGAACACACCAAGGTCATGGTATGTAAAGCTTGCGTGCCGAGCACCATCTCGTGTGCTGGCGATTCCTTGACTTTTCGTGTCAACGAGAAACGCAAACGTAACGACGCTGAACTCAGTTTGGTTGGTTGTGAGTTGTTACCATTCATTGGGGTTTTCGTTACCAATATGAAGCTCAAATTTGGCGAGGATAAGATACATCTATGACACATTACGTTTATTGGCTTAAATGTTAGATATCGGTCGTTGCTATGATTACATGCAGGGGTTTCAAAAAGCACTGACGACTGCCGAAACGTGTCAATTACTTTGCTCGGAGAAGCCGGCTACTTTTTTCCCAAAAGAAGAAACAACAAGTTTTAATTATATCGTAAAAAAAAGCTATAATAATATCATAGAATATAAATAAAACGGTAATGCTAATATTCCATAAAGTCATGCAGTGTACTTGTATTTTATGTTTTTATAGTTAAGAAAATGCGGTGTTTTAGTCATACCCCGGAAGCTAGGGAGTTTTGCTTAACCCAGTGACGTTAGAGCACCTTATGCACCTATCAATGTAATGCCGGCGGGGGTGGAGGTGGGGGGGGAGGCAGGGCATGGGGTGGGGATTTGATTGTCTTTGTTGTCCCTGGGGTAGGGCATTTGACTGATGTTGTTCTCCCGGGGGAAGGGATATTTGAATCTTTCTTCGCCCGACGTGGAGATATTTGACTGCCGACTCGGACGAAAAGACTGGGACCGAACATATGTTTCCCGCTTCCACGCTTTACGCATGCGCCATACGGTTTGAAAGGATCAGGAAGTCATGGAGGCCTATGAAAACAAGCGAAGGCTGAGTGGATTTCACTGTTTTGTCTTCAAATTTCGTTTGTTTTAGCGTGTTTTTCATCAATTGAACCTCTTAATATACTGTGGTATCAAAGTAACGGAAGTAAAGAGAAACCAAGTCGATTTTTGCAAGTACAATTGATTAGTGTATGGCTCATTCGCTACAATCACTGTAAACTTATAAAACTGACTTTCTTTGTACCCTTTACTAAGAACTGTATATTCAGACTTACAAAATGTGTATTCTACGCATTGTAACACGGATTATGGTTAGAACGTATAATTGCAGCTGTAACAGGAACATGTATCTTTGGTGATGCAGCAACGTTTATAAAAGATTGCAGAGTTTTATTTGGAGATATTTTTATTGTGCCTTTCTTAGGTTCTGCCTTGGGATTGACAGCAATGTGCAGCCTGGGGTGGGGAAATTTGATTGCATTTGACTGGAATGATTTGCCCGTGGGCAGGGAATTTGATTGCAAATTTTTGAAAAAAGTCAAATCCCCACCCTATGCCCTGCCTCCCCCCCCCCCGGCATTACATTGATAGGTGCATTATTTTTGCCTAGCTACAATCCCGGACAAAACTACTTGAGAAAGGTTTCCCCACCATGTCCACTTTCCTACGCAACAAAACTATTTCCAAAACGACGCCTTTGCGGGAAGAAAACCCCTTCCCCCGATTCAATGTTGCTTCCCAAAAACGCCCAGGGATCAGGCTTTTTTTTGAATACACAACAACATTGCTTTCAGGGGAAGGGGGGAGAGGGAAGAACCGGTACAGCTACGATTTTTAGAAAAATGCTGTCCAAGTATACAATTTTCTCAACAGTTTTGTCCAAGATTGTAGGTGGTTAGTGGTTTCAATTTTATAGCTATGCTTTTAAAAGCCGACAACAGAGAAAATAAATTCAACAAGAAAACGAGGCTGAAAGTCGCAGCCATATAAATTCTGAGAAACGCACTCCACGAGAAAACCAACATGCTCATACATCTCCTTAGACTTCTCCAAGATACTTTTAGCAAAGCCTTACCGTTTGTTTGCTTGAACGTTTGAACGACTATTTCGGAAAACGAAACCTGTGCAAATTTCTGTAGAAGTGAGTGTACTCGAAATAACCGAAAGGCAAGTTTGAACGCTGTAACTAAATTAAGTGAAGATATTTATTTAGTATTGTAGATTAAAAATTTGACTATGGATTGCAAATAGAATAAAACAACTGATAAAGGCATTCGGTATGTTTATAACGTAATTTTAAAAAAAAACTTAGTCTCGATACTCTTTGCCGGGTCTCGCTACTTTCGGGATTTATAAGAAGTCACTAACTTTTGACGTTACTTTCGAGGGGTCGCTACTATGGGAACTTTACGGTAGTAATAAATGTGATCCGTCTGTTAACTTGTGGAACATGTCTACAGAACATGTCTTGCAATCCGAAAAAATGTAAAAAACTTACCTTCAGATGAAAAGGCAACAATTCTCAATAAAAACCCGTATTTGACGAGTGTAGCTAAGTGTCGTGGCTCGTGGGTACGTAGTGGGTAGAGGTTGTGTGTCGTGGGTGTGGGTAAATGTCGTGGGTAAAAAAAATAAATAGCAAAAAGTTGTAAAATTCATGAAACGAAAATCTCCGTTTACATACCAGGAGTCCTAGTCCCCTTCCCCGCGGTCTGCAAAGCAAATAAGCGAATCCTTTAGTACAAACGGACACTAAAAAGACATTTAGGCGAAAAATAAAAGAAACTCTGTAAACTATGTAAACCTGAAGCAGGCTAAACAAAAACTGGAGACTAAACTGCTCTTTCTCAAAGATGTCAACATTCGTGACTGAAACGTCCTTTTCAGTTTATGGAATGATGTTCAGAATCGTTACAGCAAAGATTTTATACAAAAATAAAAATAAAAAAAAAACAAAAAAGAATCGAGAAAATTGATATTTCCGTACGGCAATAAAATTTACATACAGTCTAGCCTTGACTTGAAAGGTTGAGCATGAAAGTGGTTCCTTCGTAATCTAAGAGACCTAAAACGTCTTTAAGAAAGACTTCTATCCAAAAATATGAAATAGCTCAAATTGTCTTTTTTTTTCCTCACTTCCCTCCCCTTTCCCATTGATTGCATTCTATCATGTTAAAAAATCTCCGCTGATAATTGGGATTGTATAAGTAGATAGAATTAAGAGTAATTATAGTAAGCAGCTACAACCAGCCTAGGGCAGGAGGTTGAAACAGCTATTTCCATTCAGCGAGTCAGAGCTGTCCACTACTTTCTGCAAATTGCACTTTTCGACATACTTTACGTCTGTTTCGATTATTTCGCGGTGATCGCTCAGACATGGATAAATCTTCATCAGTAACATGTCTTTTATACAGTGATGTAGCGAAAGAGGACCCAAGTCCCACGTGGCTAAGAAAATATCAGGAAGAAGACGAAGAAGAAGCCGCGAAAAGTCGGACAATCAAGGAGTCGGAGATTTTTGTTTCATAAATATTTTACATATTTTTCTACTTTTTTTTTAATTACTTTACTTAATCATTTTTTTGTATACTTTTTTTACCCACGACATTTACCCACACCCACGACCCACGACATTTAGCTACACTCGCAGTTTTGTCGTCCTATGGAAATAATACAACAGGAGTATCGCAGATAATCTGTGTGAAGTGCCAGCGGGAAGTTTTAAAATTTTCGAAATGGAAAAAATTCCGGAAAAAAAAATGTAACGAAGGCCTAAGAAATCAGTTTGGAGAGTGCCACTTGACACGACAGAAGCGCTGCGCTAAGGATTCTCAGGCCGAGTCAGGTCTAACAGACGGACTGAAAAAAAATCCGCTTTGCCTTAGCAGCTTCAGGCTTAAGAAGAACGCAGAAGTCACATTTGCACTGAAGCGATTGATAAACCGACATTCAAAGGACACAGCATCGTAACGAATTTTAAATCATGCTTCTACCAAAGATGTGACAAAACTAAGGTTAAAGAATTCATGCTGAGTACAGCGACACATTGTACTGTGAGATCGCGTAAACTTCAACTGTACGGAGATATTAAAAGGCGATATCTTAGATAACAGCAGCTGTGGAAAATTATCATAATTACTTTTGCACGAATCTTATAAAGGAACAATTTATTCAACAGGCGGGAATACGCGCGTCTTGACTATTGCATAAAGGTGCTGCTAAACTTACACATTTTTCCTTTACTGAACATAAACTGTACCGAGGCGTGTCTTGGTCCGCTACATAGAGGCTATATCATCGTTTAATTTTTAAAGTGTAAAATCCCTGAAAAAGTTCTCCTCACTGAAGCAACAGGTAAAAGATTTTCATTTTTCGGCCTGGAACCCTATGTGAGTTTTGCATCGAGGCAAATATAACTCTTACCCTCTCCCCAAGGAACATTTTTCATTACTTCACACTCACCGAAGTTTCAAATTTGCCGCCTCGGTAGTCATCGGAATTTTGCATGCGTGAAGACGCCATTGTTTAAACCATTTCAAAAATGACCAAATATGGTCAATTTTACAACAGAAAACAAAACCTATTGTTTTCGAGTTTGATCCGCTTTTCTTGATACTAATGGTGACGTGTTTAGCAGCACACACAGTATATGCAACTACAATTTGGTCCAATGATGGCGACGTCAGCGACAACAAATAATGAATTCGCGTTCTTTTAATCGTGATTATTATTCATTCAAAGTATTTCCCCGATTCTGATTGGCTAAAAGAACACGTTTGATTCACCATAACCAGTTACTGCTGACCAAATTGGGAAGAATTTTGTGTTTAGCGAGGAAATGACGTCAAAAATGTAGCGTTCTGGCGGGTTAATACACCGTTAACCGAGAAGACCTGGGGACGAGATTGAGTTGTTTTTGGTTGTGAACTTGAAAAATGGCGGACATTTCACTCATTTCAAGAGTAAGGACTAGGCGAAAAAATAGCTAAAAACATGGCAAGAACAGCAAGAAGACAACTCGAAGGGCGACATCTGCTACTTGGAGAATATTTGTGGAGCTGAAAAACCCTAAACGTGCACTATCAAAGATGAACTTAACATCGATGGATCGATGGAGGTAAGCATGTTTTAGCCATGTTTTTAAACTAGGAATTATTTTGAATGAATAATGAAACAGTTATTGAATTCGGCTTTCGTCTCATATGAAGATTTATGGAGATCTCGGAAGGCGTTATCCGCCTCGGCCTACGGCGTCGAAGGATAACACCCTCCTCGATTTCCATAATTCTTCATAAGATACTCAGCCTCATACATTAATTGTTAATTATTCCATCTCGCTAATACTAAACTTTCGAGGTCAGAGTATTATGGAATGCATCCAAACTTAAAAAGAGAACGAAAAATTGGTCATGTTCTGTTTACCTTCACCCAAAAAGCGTAAATTAGGAAATTTTACGTCGTATTCGATGTACAACAGGGTAAAAGAACTTTGATCCAATCGAGATTAATTGTGAGGATTTATAGTGTGTGAACAAGCTAAGATCTTTGTACCCTTTGTTTGTGTGTGTGGACTGAGTAATCGTACGTACATTTATTATAGGTGCGCTTGCACACACCATGGTAAAAGGTATTTGCCACGTTAGCAAAGCCGTGGTAAACTTTAACGTGGGTTTAGTTCACCGTGATAATGTGCGGTTACAAATGAGTAATTCCTAAGGCAATTTAGACGCTTTTAAGGCTTCATTCGCCCTTTTGCGGTAATAATCGCCTTCAGTCATGGCAGTATTTCATGTTATGTTGAAAATTTATGGGTAATTTAGCTGAAATTTCAAGTTATATGTTAACCCTTATAATTTAGCGAAGGTACATAGCATTTTTTTTTTTTCCTGACCCTGATACGTCTTTTTGCAATTACATCAAATGGAAACTCGGAAACAAATCCAAGCCTCAGATGGGATTCCAACCCATCGTGATCTAGTCGGATGCTCTAACCATTGAGCTACTGGAGACTCGATGGCCAAGGCGAGTAAGGCCGAAATGTGTTTCTTTTACAGTTCAGCTGCATCCCACTTTTCAAATAGACACATACATACATATTAATTGGCTCGTCCCCACAAGGCTTTTCAGTGTCAATGTTACAGTAATAATATTAAACGCAGAAAGCTAAAACACAAAAAATAATTAACTAACTGTAGGAGGCATCCAGGGAAGTCATCTAAGTTGATGCTTAAAACTTTTAACGGATTCTCTTAGCTTGAGCTCTGGCTGCAACTTATTCCAAAGGGACGTCGCTCTTATTCGAAGGACCTTTGGCCACTAGCAGTGCGGAAGAGTGGTATTATCAACATTTCTGAGTTAAGGTTGTCCTTGTCGAAACGGCCTATCGTTTAACGAACTTTGATGTTAAGTACGCTGAGGCACACCCAGTCATGCACTTAAATACTAAAACAGCAAGTCGAAGGTATAGCTGTTGCTTGAGTAGGAGCCAGCATTACATGCCAGCAATAGAACATATTTTTGCGAAATATCGTTCCTACATCTGGCCCAAGAACCAGTTCAAATTTCCGCCTTAAAATGCCCCTGTTACTTCCATCTGAAAGTAAAATCTGTCATGTCAACATCGATTTTTCTCTCAACAGCGTGAAAGAAACCCGTTTAAAAAATGCAATTTTTTGCCGTTTCATGTTGATGTTAAATGTAGAAACCTGATTGGCTCTCTTGTCTTGGGTATCGAAAAATCCTAGCTATTCACCACGTTAAATGTCGTGGGCGGTTTCTTTCTCTTTTTGACTTAACCACAGATGTAGCAAGTTTATCTCAGGAAAGTCCGGTCACACGACCCTCGCCAATTTCCCGCGGTAAAAGGGTCATTTACCATGTAGCCTGTTCCAGGATCTAAGATAGTGGGGAGGACTCGACAATGAAAGGTGCGCGAAAAGGGGGGCTGGGCTTGAAAAAGGAGAAGGGAAGAGGAGAGACACTCTTCCGCCCACTTCTGAGATAATTAGATTTCGACTGTCAAACTGTTGAAATGTACATGAGTGAGGATCTGTCTCAAATTTCTCGCGCGAGTATTTCGCGCGGCGCTTATCGCTTCAGAGTGTAAAAAGGGGGTCAGTAGGCAACACACCACTCTTACCTCGTACCAAATGCTGCTTGTTCCAACGAATTTTTTCTTCTGGTGTGTAGATTATGCTCTGGAGGGTTCTACGTTTAAACTGAGCAAATGTGATTTTCGCCGCCTTTTTTCAGGCTGAGAGGCTGTGACACACATAATGACTTTTTTGCGGTTATTGTTTCTGGTCGGCATGATTTGCCCTCTGATGCACGACCTTTTTTGAAACGTAAAGTTCTTCTGTGAAAGGTTTGAACCCAGGAGTCATTTCATAAGTAGGTTGAGTTTGATCGTCCGGGTGAACGCAGTCCTGAATAGGACTGTTGTTGTTGACAGTAACTGACGTTTCGACAACCTGTGCGGTAGTCACCTTCAGAGTCAAAGTGAGTTGCATCACGTCAGTTGATGATATAATGTCAATGACCTGTCATCATTTCAGAGTATAGTATAATATAATAATAGTATAACATGATAGTATAATTAACAATTATTCCTCGAGCCCGAATTGGCTCTGAGTCAATAGCCTATGAGGCCGAAGGCCGCATGGGCTATTGGCTTAGAGGCCATAAGGGCGCGAGGAATAATTGTTTTAGTAAAATCCAACTAGTTAGTCAAAAATATCGAGCATAAAAAAAATTTAGCTAGTTAAAGCTAGACTTAAATCCTTTTTTGCCGCCAAAAAGCCGGCGCTTTTCGCTACTAGTGGGCTATAACATATAGCCTAGTAGTAGCTAAACCAATCAGAACGCAGCGTTGGTAATAGACCACTAGTTGGATTTTACTAATATGCAATATCCTCTATACCCGAGGTCGTAATACATTCTAAACTCGATCCCTATCATGAAAAACCGCAGATTCTACGACCACCTTTATCTCCTTTCCCTGAGCCTTGTCCTCTTAATTACTTCAATTTACTGACACTCATCGAAAGCAGAATAACACGTGCTCGACTTAAAGTATCAAGTTAGTTTAAATTTTGCGTTCAAATGTTTTTCAGAGAAGTGGAAGAAGATCAATACTGACCCAGTCTGCTTTGGAGCTCGAGATGACTCATATAGGGCTTTCAACATCAGAGAGAGTGGGGTCATTTATACCTTTAAACTCGTTCATCTGAGTGGGTCAATTAGATGTAACACAGTACACCCACCTTCTTATTGGGGATGTGACAATCCCTGGTTTGGAGTCACGAGACTCCAAACCGTCATAACGTTCAAGAACAGATCCGCTCTTTTGCTGGCAGATTACAGGGAAAAAGGTTGTCACTATTCATATAAGATCGAAGGTGTAGGTGTTAATGAGACCGAACTTCGATTTAACAATCTTCCCACTCCAATGTCTGTGTCTGTTGGAGATGAGTTTCAAATTTGGTACACACAAGACTTAAAGGACTGTGGAGAAGACAATAACAGCGGTCAGACATGTGCTGATGTTTATGCGTGGTACGCGTGAATTAAACGATAAACAATACGGACCAGGGAAACCTTTAAAATGCAAATGCATTTCAATCTAATGGATTAAATTATGGCTGACTTTTATGTTATGTAAGCCCTGTTTCAAAAGTGTTGTCTGTTCATGGATATAAGCTCACAGCAAGGGCTATTGAAACTAGAGAACCGTGCATTTTTGGCGATTAATCAAGTAGAAAGAAAATCTTTAATAAGTAAATCCAATAAAGGCAGCAGTAAGAATTTAGCCTGTGAACAGGCCTTTGGTCGAGAGGGGAACTTTCCTTGCTATTTTTTTCCCCAAACAGAGAGCCTGTTCAGAGGAACCTCGACATAACGAACCTCTATATAACGAAGTCCTCAGTATAAAGAACGATTTTTTTTTTAATTCTTGAAGTTTTGGATTTTATAAAGCTCTTGCTTATAGCTGTATACCGAACATAAATTATTAGAACAAGAGCTAACAAGCAACCTCGTTTCCAGTGTTGTCTCTCTTACCTTTGGAAGAACCCTGGTTGTGGCTAGTCACGTGGCTCCCAAAATCTGGCTTTGCCTCAAGGGTGGGGTGGTTCGTATAAAATTGTGTTTGATGTGAGGAAGACACAAAATACACTGGAGAGTTTGCAAACTAGTGAGAATTGATTTGAAGTATGTCAGTCATCAGAACACGTTTATAGCCAAGGTTTTCCCACATCACACACGGTGTTTTCGACCTGAAAATGATTTTGGTGGTGGTTGACTCATGGACTTGCTCTTTTATGTGCATTTCCTAAAATAATATCAATTTCCTGAAAACACTTTACTTCCTGGAGTTTGACATGAGCTCATATTTGCTCCAAGAACAAGTTTCTGTTTGAGCAAAACAAATAGAGTTTATTGCTGCGCTTTTCACAAACACGCGAACTCTAAAGTTCAAAAGCCGCCTTCACAATTGCGTTTTTCGCTGCCGTCAATAATATTTACGATCACAAGCAACGAACCTGGAAACAAAGAAACCCACAAAACGGATCGAAATCCACCAATCACAGATCACAAATCTTGACCTTTTGAACTCGTTAAAGTAAATTTCTGTTTCCTAAGAGGTCCGCCGAGATGATTGACGGCGGCGAAAAACGAAAAACGTCAGTTGGCTTTTGATGAGGAGTCCATTGTCACGGGAAGCCACATGACTAGCCGGAACAAGAGTTCTTTCTCGAGGCAAGAGAAGGAACCCGAGGAGCGAGATTGTAGAATAATCAAATTTCTCAGACGTTCCCGTTATGTGCAGCAAGTATTCTCAAAAGAAACGCAGCAGGTATGAAATGAGAAATGGTTATGAAGCCTGTCAGATCTCTTTGTTATATTTTTTTTCTTAGCCTTTTCTCGCGGACATGACGGTGCTCAACGTTCAATGACATTCCTGTCATTTTACTTGTTTTTGGTTGTTTGTTGCTGTTGTTGTTGTTGTTGTTTTCACAAATAAAAACGTTGCATTAAGTTGTTAAATCAATTTTTGAACAGAACACAAAGGATTGCGCACTGTCAAGGAGCTTCCAGCTTAATCCAAATAAAGTGCGGCACGCACCGTTGATTTGATCTTTAATTTTACGTTTGCTGGCTTTCATGACCAGTTTCCTCTACTGAAACTGCAAATATGATGGGGCATGGATAGTATATGCCCCATTTGCATTCTAATGTAAATATATCACATATTCTTTCCAGAATGAATACTGTTACAAAGTGTTAGCTCTTTTTACTTGAAAAAAAAAAAAAAAAACTGCCAAAGCTAAGAGTATGTTTTTCTGTATTATGCTTTTGAACTTGGGTGAATGAAAATAACCTGTAATAACCTGTAATAAGTAGCTTGTACCGACGGTGACACAGGCTTAAAAGGATACCTTTAATTTCTTTTATTCATGAGCTCACGCATAACAATATAAGGGACATTTTAATTTAGCGTTACTTTATACTTTTATTGCCACTTTTCCTTGAAAAGTGCTAAGGCGTTTCTACAAAATTTCCACTAGAAAAAGGGGGTAGTCAGTAGTCAGTAAACTAAAACTTTAATTTAGCACTATAATACAAATAAAGAACTCTGTTAAAGCACGTGGAAATATACTTAATTGCTAATATATAACGGAGAAGAAACTGTCATTCAGGTGAATAGCCCGGGTTCGATATATGAAAATTCTAACATGACTCTGAGGCTTTAGGTTCAAAATTGCAGATTTTACACGACTTCGTTATCTCACAATTCCCAGAGGAGACTTGAGCACAAAGAAAAGCAAACCAAATATATACAAAATAACCAGAAAGCCTCGGATTCATCTTAGAATTTCAACACATCGAGCGTGGGCTATTCTCCGGTAAAGCAATCATGTCATGATAAGAAGTTATATATTGAGAAACAAGAGACTGAGGATAGATCACATAGTTGTGATATCCTAGGTACCGCTTATTTTCAACTACTTGGGAACCAAATCATTGCTCAGTTTTAAACCGAGGTGGACTGGGTACAAGTCGGTTTATTATGGGATGAACAACACGAGACCAGGGCTCCTAACGAGACCCACATAGTCAGGAAGAGCCCATTGACGCTAGGAAAAATCTCAAGGGCTAATATTGAAGGACGTCCATATCTAGCCACATTTATGAAAAACGCACCAGCGGGATCCTGGAGGCCAGACACCTTAAACTGACTTAACGAAAGTAAGTATTGCCAAGAAACTCAGCTCTTACCCATAGGCTTCCTAAGGTGACTCTCTTCATGGTTCCTGATTAGCAAAAGAAACATTCAAGTCCATTAAAAAGACACTCTGGACTTGGCCATACACTCTAGCTGCTTGAAGGCTCTAAATGATAGAGGATGCTTGAGACTTAACCAAGTTCTAAGCAGAGAATTCAAGGTTAAATCACCCCAGCCTGGCACGTGCTTGAGGGGAATGCTTTCATTGGCCAATGGGCCTCAAACATTAATAGAATTTGACATGACAAACTAAAGGCAGACATGACGAGCGCACTGACTCTCAAAGAGCAAGACTAACGGACAGTACCACGCTTTTGCATCACCCTCCCCCCCCCCCCCCTCCACGGATTGACATGGAGGCCCCTTCTCAACCCATGAGCATGACAATGAGACCAACCAGAATAGCAAGCCCTCATGTTTTTTCTGTGCGAATATTCTGGTCCGTTTTGAGGTATGTGTTCAAAAATTCGGCTAGATGTATATATATATATATATATCATATTTTTAGCGCTAAATAAGAAGACATAAGCCGTTTCTCGCGTTGCTAGGTGGTCGCTTCTCGTACTCCTACTTTTTTAATAGACAGACCGAAAACTGGACTCAAGTTACTTAACAGGCAAGCCTGTTGTGCCTGTTGAATAAGAGAGACGCGTATTAGATATGGAGGAACCCATTTATTAGTATGAAGGAACACACTTTTTGAGAGGGAATCCAGCATATGTAATGAGGGGGCCGGGGGGGGGGGGGGGGGGGG
>BOPM01001349.1:0-10729 GCA_022179025.1 Porites australiensis
GGCACATACCTATACGGCCCATATATGGCATTCCCCGCCCCGGGGGTTCGAGTAAGTTCAGTTCATTTTTATTTAGCCAAAACCCTGAGGCAAAATATAATACAATACAGGAATACATGCATAGAAATTGTAAGTTGTCCGCCACTGCATTGTAATAAAGAATTTTAACGCACGAAGATCACACGTGTCGGCGCAGAAAGATCTTCGTTTAATACACTGTCATGTCTTTGCCAAAATCAAACACCGTTTGCGAACTTCAGTCTAGATTCGCTTTAATACTGACGAATTATTTATTTGGTTTTTCGTACTACAACCTCTTGATCCCTCCTCCTGCTTCCGCTGACTCTTTTAGAAAAGAAAACAAGGGTCGTCTGGCATACTTCCACTGACCCTTGTTTAGGGGTGACAATTTTCCACGGGCGTAGAGGGAGGGTGAGTTTTCGTTACTCAATTAACTAGTCAGCGGTGTCCTTCAACGCTGTGGTAGGTACTTGATGTATGGTAATATATGTTGTATTGATTCTAAGCGACGGGGATGATTGAATGGGGCCGGAATTCAAAACCGAAAAAAAAAAAATGCTTTGATTATGGGGAATGTTTTGCCTCCCAATAACAGTGTTGTCCACAAGCCACAAGTACAGTAGGTGGATGTAACTAATTTTATTCACGATTCACTCTCACTTAGTTTCACCGCAATCACGATGTCTGTAAAAACTAAAAAGCATTTTTCTTTGTTCTATTTTAACGCAACCGAGAATTTTCTATGCTATAACCCGGTATTTGCCGGAAAGAAATAACAGTAATAACAGTGGTTTGTAGATTCTATTTTGATACTGAAGTTTAATATTAGGATCATTGTATTTGTCACGCATTCTCTTGTAATCAAAGATATCCGATACGATAGAGCATCATTTTTTTAGACCCACCCCTCGAGTCCTGCAATTGAAGCATAGTACAAACCAGGTCAACCAATCGGCGCTTTAGTTTCAACATTGTGGAATCAGGGGGAAGGGAGGCGGGGTAATTCGAAATTAGGAGCACTTTTCAATGTTTTAGTTCTTGGAAGGGCTTGCTTCTGCTAGAGAGTGCTTGCAATAAGAAATCATATCAGTGTTTTAGTCTTGGCTGATGTCGAAATGTTGTTAGTTTTTAAATAAGGTCAAAAAGTCGACCGGAAGCGTCCCGAGAGGAAGCTCGATCATTTAACCGGAAGTCCCTCTTCATTTTGCCAAACTACCGCTGACTAATTAATTGAGTAACGAAAACTCACCCTCCCTCTACGCCCGTGGAAAATTGTCACCCCTTGTTTAGCTGCCTGTCACGCAATTCAAAAGCAGGTGAGCCGTGTACATGTATTTAGCCAGACAGGCATCGATGATCATGGTGTGGATTTCACTAGGGAGAATGAAATCCTTTATATGGACTACTTCTCTACTTATCATATGTTTAGCAGTCGATATAATAGGATGCCTTCAGCCCAATACGGAATTTTCATCGCCAAGTGTTGATTCGTTGCAGGAAAAAAATTGTTCAGCGCCAAAGCCACCCGTGGCAAATGCCGTGTTGAAGTGGCGACCCGGTTGTAATAACAACATTTTTGTACCAGGAGAAAATGCTGAATTTGTTTGCAAGGAAGGGTTTCGACAAATCGGCTGGCTTGATACATTAAGGTGTGAAAGAAATGGAACTTGGAGTTCGAAATCATCTGTTGAAGAGTTCAAATCAAGTAACGGAAGATCAGATCTGTCAGGTAAGCCGATAGGAATGACGTTCCTCGTTCATTGTGGGAAATCGTTGTTTCATTTCCATAATGGCAAAGTTTGTGTACCTGCCGAGAATATTTAGGCCTTCGTTCGTTGTTGTTCGTTACTATGAAGAAAATTGAAATCGTTTCGTAATCAGTTCGGCATTCCAGATGTTTAGAAAAATGAATCAGTGAATAAAGTTTTTGGTAATCTTTTCATTTCCGTTTTGATTGCTAGAAAGCGATGCTTTCAGCATGATTCTGATTTTAGCTTAAAATACGAAAGTACGAGGTCTTTTAATCTTGGAGAGTGTGTGATCCACCGTCTTTTTCTTTTTGTCTCGCCCGAATGATTCGAATTGTATTTAATCCGGCAAGACAAAAATAAATTGAAATTGGATAAAAATTGTATCAGAAAATGTACACTATATTAATATGCTAATGAAGAAAATAAGTTTTCTCTGCGGCGGAGAGAGGCATGGGCCGGCACTGTTCACACTATAGGTAGTTGACACATAAGAACAGTGAATAGGATTTAGTTCACCAAATCCTCTAGGCAGCCGCTCCGTCACGATGTGTAGTGCCGCGCGGTACTGTTGCTGTTCATACTATTCCTCGTGATATACCGGAAGCTTTTCGTAGCCTTGCCATAACTGGGGCTAAAAGCGTTCATTCGCTTTCGTAATGCCGACGATTTGTTTAAATACCGGGGTTCCACTTAAAAAAATATCAATATAATTGTAATATATAAGATATACCATCAACTGACGTGTTAACAACAGTTCCTGATTCAGAGCTAAAGTGAAACGTGAATAACCCTAAAAAAGGCCTCCAATTTGTTAAACTTTGGACTGTGGAGATTACTCAAGGGTTAAAGACGTAGCTTCAAAACTCAAAAGAGTAATTTAGTAACTCGGTGTCGGTGCAGTGTGAATAACCCTTTCTTCCAAAAAAAAAGGGCCTCTAATTTCTAGACCTGTGGATTCACTAGCTTGAAAAGGAACGGCGGAATAAGATGATAACTAATCATCAGGCTCTACATCGACCTGAATAAACAGAGTCTCATTGGCAAAGTAGTGCCTTGTTTGAAGTTCTCCGTAAGATGTGAAAGGCGATATCTGACTGCGTAGCTCCGAATACTGAATTCCGGGTCTTCCGAAGAATATAGTTCCCTGCACATGTCCATTTGGGCTTAAATATTTTGTAATGTTTTTCCTTTCTTTGAGATCCTCGTTTTGATCAATCAGTGTGAACGCTATTTTCTTGCTAAAAGGCCAGGGTAATATGCCATCGTATTCACCTTCCATCAAAACGACGACAATCGACAAAGGTCCAAGACGATAATCAAGAGAGAGTCTCACTTTTAATTTGTAGCCATAACATCCAGTGTAGAATGCATTACTTTCCTTTACTGCCGTGCTATTTCCTCTTCCCGAAGGCGGAGGACCCGGATTGACCTTCCAAATAAACCGTTTGTTACCACCCTCTTTATCAGTATCCACTTTCTTTGCTAGTTGCCTCTGAAGAGCTTCAAATTTCTCCTCAAGTTTCCTTGTTGTTTCTTGGGTATTTCTTAACTGAACCTGTGTGTTGTTAAGTTTAACACATGCTAAGTCAAGATGCTCTCGCATGGCGGATTGAAGATGTGAATCCACGTTTTTGCGCTGAAACTGTTGAAAGAAGACAAATGATCTTAGAGCTTAGTATAGTAAATTCATCAAAAAGTGTAAACTATTTACAATTCTATGCCTTATGAAATTTTGTTTGTCTAGTAATTGTGTTAGGGCCAGGATCAAAGGCTTTCCGATAACTCAGACAAAGTGGTCGGAATTGAGAAGCTTCCCGTTAGTGTTGTTACTCATGTACAACGTACAGTAAACACCCGCATAGAAGATGGTGTTTACTGTATTATGTTTTCAAACCTCTAAAATTAAGAACAAACCTTCTCACTACATCCCATTTCTTCGTACGGGCAGGACACTAAAGACAAAGGACAGACGCTACCAATGTGGTTTGTAATCTAAAAGAAAATGATAAAGTCAAATAAGCAAACCGTTTCAATTGGCCAGTTTCGAATTGTTAAAAGATTAAAATTGATACTTGGCCTTGAGGCTGAGAGGAATAGAACAAAAGAAATGAATTATTGATCCCCCAGACTCAACCCCACAGCCTTGGGCCTAAGTATGAATTTTGATAATTGGTGAGACACGACCCAGTGCTTAGCATAACTTTCATCATGATAGTGCTTTTTATCAAGTCAGCAGTTTTGAAAATGTCGATCAAGTCTGAATTCAAAGTAAAGGTCATAGTCACAGTCAATCCTACATTTTCTATATATATGCTCGATCCGGTTATTATAGCACTTGATGAAGGACTAAGACTTGTTTCCGTTGTTCACGTGTGATTCGTATCTATCCATGCGTCAAGCCGAAGAGAAAAGCCTAGATGCAACTTATACAAGAATGCTGCAAATGGTGAAAACATATCATGGAAGGACAAGGTTAAAAACAGCGAGCTTTAAGGTAGTCAAGAAACTGAGGTGGCCTCTACCATTCAACATAGAAGAATCGCTGTTTCTTGAGAATGTTTTTCGCGATGAGAGCTCTCTAGTGCAACGGCTGATAACATGGGTGCCTGCTCATGGAAGGGATGCAAGAGGAAGTACGACAGCTACATACCTAAACACACTCCTGGGGATACTGGTCTTTAGAACGTTCAAGATCTTAAAAGTTGTATGAGAGATCGAGCTCTATGCGGTTAGTTTTCTTCTCGTCGTTTTTTAGGCGTCGACCGGAAGTAAGATGTAAGTAGGTATACGTCAAGAGGCTTTTGTTGTCTCATAGAAGACTGGAGATAAATTAAAATGTTTTTTCAAACAAGAAGAGAAACCGTAGATGCATAGTGCGAAGATACTTTACTCTACCATCAATGAAGTCACCCATACTAAAATGAAATGCAGTTACCATTTCTCTGAGAACTGAATCCCCGCAGTCGTTGGGACAGGGAAGTGGAAACTTGCTGCAGTTCTCCAAGTGATCCTGCAAAAAGACAAATACCTAATTTATCTTTTTGCACTTGAGTTGAAAAACGTCATTTTTTTTCAGGCCGTGAAAGTTTTGCAGTTCTCAATTCTTTGTTTTCCAATCTCCCATAGTAATACATTCTGTTACTCCCACAGACCGCTCTCGGACCAAATTTTGCATAAACCGTATTATGTGTATCGTTCGATGCAGATTTTTCTTCCTTTTTATTGGCCGAGAGCCCACAACGTTACCTGTAAATGACTGCCTTCAAATAATAGTCTGCTCATGCGCAATGACGTCCAACTGTGTTTGGCTACAAATGATATTCTGCTCATGCGTAAGTGAAACCACGTTTTCCTCCTTCTTGCGATCGCTCCTGCTTGAAATTGGCAGATCGCTTCGCAAATAATTGAAAAACAACCTCTGTGATCGAGTAATAAAAGAATTATGACACTCGGTTATCGCAAAATACCGTGATTTTTCAGTGTATCGCACATCATTATATTTTGCGAAACCTCATCCAATAATTTTTAATTATTGATCTGATTCAGTTGATTGGTTTGACTAGTCCTAAGTTATTCGACGTCTGACCAAACAGACGATCTTAACTTAAGAAACGTTTTTAACTAAAAGAAAAAACACTGCCTGGGGCATTTGACTGCAGTGAAGCCACGTTTGAGGTAAACAGCGCTACTCGCGGACAAGCCGGTGAAAGGCTAATATCAGCTCAAAACTGAGCTAAGTCAAGATCAAACGAAAGAGGCGTCTCACTCGTCATCAGCTGTAAAAACTACGACAAAAGGAAGCTTCGTTTAAAATACGCGACGTAGTTGAAAGCGTAGTTTTGTTATTTTCAATTCTTTTTACCTTCAAGCACCTCTCTGGATGTGGTTCTTTGCAGTATTCACATTTTAGGATCTTCCAGTCGCAAGTGTTTGTCACGTGTTGTTCAAGATCTTTCCGCTTTATAGTCACATGGCAATTTTCGTTGGTACAAGTAACAATTTTGAACGGGCAAGCCTCCAGGTGAGCCTGTTTGAAATAATACACATTTTGAAGAATTAAGAGAGGAAAGCGTGTAGGGTACGATATAATTGGGGTCGCGGTTGTGTAGTGGTCATTGCCTGCATGGCATCTGGTATACTCCATGATCGTAGTCCCTCTGCTTGAATAACAACATAGAGAAGTTTACCCATTTTACCTATTTGCACAACACTAGTGCGAAACTAAACGGAGAGTGTTTGTCTGCAACACCAAGGGAATTCTTTTTGAAGGCCAAAAGCCAGCTCTTGCGCCATGTAAGGGAATTCAAGACAGTACTGAGCCTCCATGTACTGGATTACAGTCCTTGTAAGTGGAACTTGGATTCTGGATTTCAAGCTTTAGTGGAATTCCCGATTCCTTGAGTAGTTTTCCGGATTCCAATTTTACGAGCAAAATTTTCCCGGATTCCGGGTCGATTCTTCAAGCAAACATTTCCCGGATTCCGGTCTAGGTTGTGGTGTACATTTGTTCTGAAATTAAAACGATTCAGGCGCAGAAAAGTCGACTTGTACACGCATTCCAAACCGGCTGTACGAATCTGACGTTTGACCTCTCCACATCTCCTTCACACCCCTCCACACGTT
Organism: Porites australiensis; assembly: GCA_022179025.1. Taxonomy (NCBI): domain Eukaryota; kingdom Metazoa; phylum Cnidaria; class Anthozoa; order Scleractinia; family Poritidae; genus Porites; species Porites australiensis. The sequence goes on from BOPM01001349.1 coordinate 6,396, forward strand.
TCATAATGCATACGTAGCACATATAAACGTAGGGCTGTATTAAAAAGTAAAATACTTGATTTAGTAAGTTTTAAAAGTTGGTGAAAGAGACTGGGGTCTATTCAATTTGGAAATGATCATGTTTGACACGAACTGAATCAACCCACTGCCTTGGATATAATTTATGCTCTTGGTCTTTTACCTCTTTGTTCCTCAGCTCACCAGTCCATGAGCAACCGTCACTTGGACATTTGATCACCATTGACAAAATTTTCCTTCCTGTTGCATTGTCAGGAAATACATCCTAAAGAACAACAAGAAACAAAATTAAACGAAGTGTTCAAGATCAATCGAATATGAATCTTTAAGTGTTGTAATAGAAAGGGATCATGGGAATCTGTGGAACACGTGTTAACACGGAGAAATTTAAAAAATACTCTCTTGATGTCAGAATTAATAGATGCTCTTTGACTCAAAGGACATTTTTCTTCCATATTTCTTTAGTACATTGTAAGCTTTAACGTTTGATTAGAACGTAAGATCTTTATTATGAATATCGTGGTGATGATGATGATTATTATTATTCTATTACTATTATTCGAAAGTGGCCTTGCTTCATTCTCTTCCCCAGAGCCACTCGGCTTAATTTGTAACGAACACCTCGTTTCAAGACCACGTGATCAAGAAACGACGGGCTCTGGGGACGAGAATGGCCTTGCTTCGAATTGCTGAAATACTTGTGAAATTAATCTCACATTGTCCTCAATAGAAACAAATGTTAATGCGTGTCTGCAACTGTCTTGTTCTAATAAATAGTTTGTTCGCAGTTTTACCTTGTATGTTTCATTTTGCATGCAAGCTTCAAGTAAAAAAATAGACGAGACCAAAACGCACTAGAGACACAGAGGTTACAAGGTAAATGAAAGTTATTTACCCGGTCTCGGTCCAGGCCTTCCCTATCTGCAGGACAAGTGTAAGGCTGGTTCTGAGCTTCTTGTCTGTTTTTCGGTGTGAGAGGCAATAATTTAAATGTGTAAATGAATAATTATACAAATAAATAGATGAAAAGATAAAGATGCAAATTACGTATCAAAACTGAGCGGGGTCAATACCAGTCTGTTAGAAGCTAGTGTGTTTTTAAAAAAGTGTTAACTAATTTGTCTAAATTAAAGAAATTAATTTCAAATTCAGTTAAACTCAAGTTTTGTTCCAGTCAGTGAAGTGCTCCCGTTTAAAAGCATTGAAGCATACGTATGAAAGGCCAATCACATCGACACACAAAAAAATATGCAAAGTAACCGTTAATTACGCATAAGGTTACGTTTGCCAGCTGTAAAGCTTAGCTGTAAACAACTCAAAGTTTCTGTCCTATTCGACACATAATAGCCGGAATCGTGCAACCAACTACATCCGCCATGATATTTTTTTTTCTGGCGACTACTAATAGTTAATTTTTAACGTATAAGCACAGGCCTTTCTAGCCGATAGATCCACAGAAGCGTGTAATCTATGTTAGAAATTTTATAAACTGCTATGCTCTTTTAGGAAGGCCAGGTTACGCCAGAGTAAAGATGATTTATTGCCATGCATGGATCACTTGTAACCAGATTGTCTGCATTTCTTGAATAGATGAGTAACACAGTACAATGGCTACTTTATCTCCAAACAGAGGAACGAAAAACATTTTTCTCATTATAAAAGTTGATAAATAGGAAACAAGTTTAACTGACTACTGTACCAATAAAGTGCTTACTAAAGTGCACGAATCTATCCAATATTAATAGATCTTTCAGCTTTATTTCTCCTCATTCTGAATCACATGGCCTTCAACTATTAAATCGACTAAGCTGGGGTGACTGCCGTCTGCGTCAAAAAATGAAGTCCGTCTTTTTTCGTTAACGAAATGTCCGTAACCTGCGTAAAATTGAGGTGCTCACTGGAACACAGTGCCGGAGTTTGTACTCCACTTAGTTTAGATCAGAGTTACTTTAACACTCAAAACTCAATAGAATTAAGTCAAAAAGGCGTACCTTTTCAAATGTTCCTCGAGGCATACTTTGCAAAATCTGTGACCGCATCTTGTAAGAGCTGGCTCCTTCAACGGCAGATGACAAATTAAGCAGAGACAATCATCTTCAACTTCAAACACAAAGTCCTCGTCATAACCTGATGGTAACTGCATGCTAGGTGGCGCTTCGGCCATTTTGCGAAACTAATTTCATACGCAGATGACCTCGCATTTAATAGGTAGTTGTGAATCTCTCAACCGAGAGAGACCATAAAAAATGTTTTAGGGGTAGAGGGCTGCTACATCGAACGGTGGAATGGATAAACCGTGAGAAAGTCTAATTTCTTGCTTAAACAAGCACAGAAACACCAGGACCACACCAGATTCTCCTATCTTTCAAATTAACGAAATTCCCATGTTTTGCACTGCCCATCACCTGCTGCGCATAACATTGCGACTTCAAAGGTAGCGATGATTTTTATCGCACGAAGGCCCCTTTTGTGGTCAAAAGGGTTTTAATAGCGATTTTGATATCTCTACACGGTCTAAAGGTGTTTTTCTTGAAACTCGTCACAGTCCCTTCGCGCAAAATGATCATTTGAAGCCGAAATTGTCCCCGTTGTTGTCTTTTTGCGATGAAACGAGTACGGTGCTCCCTTTTTTAATTCGTGTTTTTTACTCGTTAGGGCCACACAAAAAATACATCGTAAAGAGAAAAAAGTCTGGATAGTGGAAGTTGTAAATTTTAAGATAAGAATGGCGTGAAACTCCACATTTAGAACCACAGAGAAATATGAGATAATGTGAAAACTGTCCATTTTTCTCCAGTTTTTTAAATCGAATAATTTGAAGTCATCTTACTGAAAAATTATAGCCCAGACAAACAAACAGGTTTTATGTTTTGGTAAGATTCATTTTATTTGCTATATGAATAATAGGGTAACAATTTTGACGGTTGTTAACTTTCGAATACTTCGCGCGCAACTAGGAAAAAACACTCACGGGTACACAGGGCGAAAACAAGCAAAGTGACCCCATCTTTTTATTGCAGTTTTTGAATGTCCTATATACGGCTGACTATTGTGCCAAGTTTGAAAAAAATCTGGGTAGTACATCTTTTTCAAGGGAATTACCTGAAAAGGCCGCTCTAACAGCAGCACAAAAAGGCCAAAGTACTACCACTTCATCACTTTCTTTACGCCGGTGTGCAGCTACCTTATTAACGTAGATATAGTCACAAGCCTTGCTTGATAATAATAGCTAATTGAACTGTGCATTCTGATGTCAAGACTTCGGATGTTCTCGTTATATGAATGTTAAAGGGTTACTGTATATGTGCTGAGCAGTGAGGATAACATATCAAAATCCAAAACACCATAACTGGCATAAACAGTAAAATGATATAGTATATGATGACGTTTTATGTCATTAGTTTCAAAGGCGTGATATGCAATTCATCTTGATGCCATGAAAGACTCTCATCTTCACTTGGCCTGCAAAGGAGTTGCTTCCTTGACCGACACAAGGAACAGGCTCAGAAGATATCTCTTCTGGAAGGTCAGAAAAGTTGGAACGTTTACAGAATTGCCCCTTTATCTGGAAAATATCGATCGGAACTTTTCATCGGTCATGGCGACTGCTCAAAGAAACGAACAAAGGGTGATTGTTAGTGAACCGTTCTATTCATCTCGTAACGGCTACAAATTTGAGTTGGAATTGTACCCTGATGGTTACCATACCAATGACACCCTTGATCAGGAAAAAGGGAATTTTATGTCAATCTACCTCAGGGTTCTGGTCGGAGAGTATGACGGACTTCTTTTATGGCCATTTTGAGACTCGGTGATGTTTACCGTGCTTGATCAAAATTATTTGGTTGAGAAAAGAAGACATTTGAAGCAAGAACTACAGCTAAACGCTGAAGGATTGCCAAGGCCAAGTCAATCGTCAGAGCCCGCCTGTGGCGTGTGCCTAGAGGGGGGGGGGGGGGGGGGGGGGGGGTGGGGCTTTTTTGGGGGGGGTTGGGCCCCCGGGGGCCCCAATTGGGGGGGGGGGGGGGGGGGGGGGGGGGGGGGGGGGGGGGGGGGGGGGGGGGGGGGGGGGGGGGGGGGGGGGGGGGGGGGGGGGGGGGGGGGGGGGGGGGGGGGGGGGGGGGGGGGGGGGGGGGGGGGGGGGGGGGGGGGGGGGGGGGGGGGGGGGGGGGGGGGGGGGGGGGGGGGGGGGGGGGGGGGGGGGGGGGGGGGGGGGGGGGGGGGGGGGGGGGGGGGGGGGGGGGGGGGGGGGGGGGGGGGGGGGGGGGGGGGGGGGGGGGGGGGGGGGGGGGGGGGGGGGGGGGGGGGGGGGGGGG
>BOPM01001349.1:10739-27287 GCA_022179025.1 Porites australiensis
GCCACCGGGGACTCCAAATTGGCACCCCGTTCTAAAAAAAAATTCCCCTAAAATTGATAGCCCGTTCTAGAAATGGGCCAATTATTTATACCCCGTTCTAGAATTCGCCCTAAAACTGATACCACGTTCTAGAAATGGGCCAATTTTTTATACTCCGTTCTAGGGTGCAACAAGGGTACAACAGTTTGCTTCAGTAACGCATTGAGCCGTATTTTTAAAAGCAATCTGTCCTTGAATAATTTCAAATGGCTGGTTACAAAACTAGAGCTTTCATGCGTTCGAAATATTATACCCCGTTCTAGAAAACGCCTCTGAAATGGATATCCCTTTCTAAACCAGGAGCTTTAAAATCACGACCCCGTTGGGTGGCACATACCCGTATCAGGGTAATGTATGGGAGTACCCCCGGGGGGCGTGTGGGAGTTTGTGTTTCACAAGGACGGTATTCGCACAGCTTTATCAAGGATCATACTATTTTTATCAAGGTTGCAATTGTTGAGCCTCGGGAAAGGCAATTTTTAAGAATTTAGTTTAACGATGTAGTTTTTGTACGAACAACAGCCAAAAGAACCTCGTCTCCTCAATCGTTTAATTTTTGTATTTGTATTTTCTTTCATGTCTACGTTTTTCCCATTAATTTTTCAACGAGTGATCTTCTAATCGACAACAGCCAGTATTGCACTGGACAAAAATGTAGGGCTTATTCCTGAGCACTTACAATGATTATTCCTTCTTCAACTATTTTGAGAGCAGATTATCAAGCTTGTAAAAAATTACAGTCAATACGGACACTGAGGGGGCCATAGAAAGTGTCCGTATTAAGCTGGTTGAATTTAGAGAAAATTTAAGGGCTTTCTTTCCCCAGGGACAAAGCAAGCTGTCCGTAATAATGAGGTGTCCGTATTAAGCGGGTGTTTGCCAAGCGGAGTTTGACTGTAACAGGGTGTGCGTATTAAGCGGATTGAATTTAGCGAAAATTTAAGGGCTTTTTTCCCCCAGGGACAAAGCAAGCTGCCCGTAATAATGAGGTGTTTGGAATAAGCGGGTGTCCGTAAATTCGGGTTTGACTGTTAAAGAGTTTGTACATGGCGAATTTGGAAAGATAAATTTCTCGAGCCACTGTAATCGGAAAGTGAATTATGAAAGAGTTGCAGTGGTCTGGCAGCCCTGATTAAGGGAGCTAAATTATAGGACCCTAAAAAAGAACAACGGTATTTTACTCACCGAAACGGGCACATTTTTAGTGCTTAAAAAGACCTCTTTTATTTACAGTAAGGTTGGTTGTGTTCTTATTTACTTGTTTTTCTGTAATTGTAAGGATTTGTTTTAACAACGGACGTACTGAAAAGTGAGCAAAGGCGGATCAAGGGGTTGGTACTAGGGATTCCGAACAACCCTTAGGTGCCATGAAACTGAAACTGCTAACACAAAATGATCGCATATGAAGGTGGTACGGATGCTCGTCGTCTCGCTTAGGGGTGTAAATTTCGGATTTTGGTCTCACTTAGGGTCTTCTGGCGAAACGCCGTCCTATTTAGCCGTGAAGGTCTCGTTAGTGTTGCACGCGAAAAAATATGAAAACATGTATTTGATATGTGTATTTTTAATTCGTTTTATTTACTCCATTCATATAATCCAAGTTTTCTATAACATCAATACCTAAAGAAGCCGTCTTTGTCCATTGTTTTTATTTGTCTGTGTTTTATCATGGTCTCTGTTAGGGGTCAAAAAAAGCTTGGGCCACGCCCAGATCGGTCTCTTTTAGGGGTTTAATTCAAAATTTCCGACGAGCATCCGTACCACCCTCATATGCGGAGTTCCCCCCGCCCCCTGGGCAGGAGGCTGCTTATTTGCGAGAAGCTAGAGAGGAAGGAGTTGCTTCGCTGGTTTACCCGTCAACGAGATGAAACTATATTTAGGCTAATTCCTCGGAAATAACCTTAAACGTGAGTAGGTAAAGGTATTTGTAACTGGCTTAACGGAAAAGAAACTGTTCTCCTACATCGATGATGGTTTCGTGAAATGAAAGAGATTTTCATATCCATCCTATTTATCAAAGGTGAGCAGATAATTAAGGGAACGTTTGTTAAATGGTCAACTGTCCGTTTAACCTGCGAGCAAGCTCTCCGGGCCACTCTGACAGCGGGGCGGGAAAAGAAAGGAAGGAGGGCTTGCAACTACGTCTCTTGAATTCAACCTCCATTTCTCCTGTGGCACCACGTCGACGGAGCTGTCAGATTACGGCCGAGCAGCTCGAAGCGGAAACGAGCGCGAATGTAAACAAACATTGAAAAACACGTGCCAAGAGTAATGACGTCATTACTAATGTCATCTCCGCCAATCAGCATTTCGTATCGACTTTTTCGATGCAGATATTCAAATTCTTATTAAGAGACGTTGTTGCAAGCTCAGCCCTCTCCTTTCTTTTCCCGCCTCGCCGCCAGCGCGCCCCGGAGAGCTTGCTCGCAGGCTACTGTCCGCTGAAAATAGATCAGTTGACAGTTCAATACAGGCTTGATCAGCCTAAACGGTTCCTTCATTTTTTGCTCAAATAGAAAAAATATATAGACCACTAAACGCCACGTACAATGTAACTAGTACACTAATATGGTACATCTTTTATTAACAACAATGACGACAATGAAAAAAAGTAATCGCTACCGCTTAATACAATCCAGTTTACAGTAATTATAAGGGCAAGTGACCACTTTTAAAACAGTGGGTGACCTTTTAATACAGGTTGGACTTTACGTATTTTCTAGATTTGCTGAGATCGTGGGCGCTTATTCAAATCAAATGGTTCAAAATTAAACTTTAAACTAGTTCAAGTAAAATATGTTCTAAGTGGAGAATTATGCTCAAAATGGCCATATGAATATGAGTTATGCTCAAAATGGCCATTTACTAACTGAGAGAAACGTGAATAATCAACTATTTCCTGATTCTCTTGAAAGAAACGGAACATGGTGATAACTAGTCATCAGGTTCTACATCAACCTGAAGAAATAGAGTGTCATTTACAATGTATTGCCTTGTTTCAAGAACCTTATGATTTATGAAATACCAAAGCACATCGTTATCTACTATCTTTTTTCCTCCAGGTCTTTCTGAGAATATTTTTCTTACCCGCAGTGGAAATTCCTGTTTACTTGGGCTTAAATAACCAGTATGGTTTTGCCTTTCTTTGAGATCCTTATTTTGATCAATTATTGTGAACGTTATTTTCTTGCTGAAAGGCCGGGATAACATATCATCATATTCACCTACCATTAAAACGATACCGATCGAGAGAAACGGAACTTGACGGAAAAAAAGCGCGTGAGGATAAGCAAGAACTTTTAATTTGTAGCCGTAACATCCAGTGTAAAATGGATTACTTTCTATCTCCTCCTTTACTCCCTCCTTTGCTTGTCTCAAACGTTCACTGAAAGAAGTAATCTTCCAAATAAAACGTGTGTTGCCTCCATCCTTATCTGTACTCACTTTCATATCTATCTGCCTTTGAAGTGCCTCTAATTTCTCCTCAAGTTTTCTTGTTGCTTCTAGAGATTCTTGGTTATTTATTAATTGATCCTGGGTTAAACGACTTAATTGAGCTCTAGTTTCATCCAACTGATCCTGTGTGCTGTTAAGTTTAATACAAGCAAAGTCAAGATGCTGTCGCATGGCGGATTGAAGATGTGAATCCACGTTTTTGCGTTGAAACTGCTGAAAGAAGACAAATGACCTTAGAAAATAGTCTGTTTTTACCAAAACGTTTATTTTTTCTGGGCAATGCATTTTCAGTTGCATGCCGCATAATGGAAAAAAATTTCTAGTAATCTTCTAAGTGCCAGGAGGGATAGACCCACCCCAGTGAAAAAACTGAAAGGCGTTACCTATGTAAAAAAAAAAACACTCCGCGACAAATGGTCGGAATTGAAATGTTAAGCAGACCGTTGTTGCTCGTATGTACCATGTAATGCCGCTAAATTCAGAATTGAATCCAATGAAAACAAACCTTTTCAGTGCATCCCATTTGAGCATAAGGGCAGGAGACTAAAGTCAAAGGACAGTCGTTTTCAGTGTGATTTGGAATCTAAAAGAAAATGATAGAATTAAATGAGTGAATAGTCTGAAATGTGATCAGTTTCATGGCCCCATATGACGTTTCAGACTAATGAACAGTAGAGGAGGGACCGATTAAGCCGTTTCTTTGTGGATTTAATTAAATTTATGAGTGACATAAATTAACAACGATGGCGTCATGCATCTCATTAAGATAGGACGATGTTATAGATTGTTTTCAGTTGGCAAGGAGCAAGTGACGTCAGAATACCCTGGGGTTGACATCATCATAAAATGTTGATATCATAATCTATAAATAGAAAAGTGATATGTGCTATTTTTCATTAGTTTTTATTTTTGCTATTTTCTAGATGGATGATGTCATGGTTTATTTCAATTATGTGTGTCATATCCTTATTTGGGTATTATCATGTTCAATTCTACAAAGGAAACAAAATACCTGCCTAGTCCCTGCCTAGGCTTGCCCGATCTCCACTAATCCTGATTGGTTGATGTAGAATCTATTACGTGTTCAAAATAAAAGGGCGCAAATATCGAACGCGATATCTTTTTTGCAATCGCTTTGCTATGAAAATTATTTGTTCCAGTTCGCTATACTGACTTAAAAACCGAATATAAACAAAACTCAGACAGACATAACCCAGTGCTTAGCACAACCTTTTATATAGCATTTTTGATCATCTCAGGAGAAGATAAAGTCCGTTTTTTTTTCAATCACTTCAGTTGATCATAGTAACCCAAGGATGATGATAGACATTGATTTGTTCCATCCAAAGTTTAAACAAATATGAATAATATATTGTATGGGTGCACACGCAGAGATTTTTGTTGTTGTTGTTCAACAGGGAGTTCAATTCCAACCTTTTAAAACAAACTACTGTAGATGTACTGTCCAGATACATCGTGGCTAAGGTCCTTACTTGCCACATAGCCAGAGAATATGTAGCTATAGCCTGCCGTAATACCTTACTCTGCCATCGATGACGTCACTTAGAATACAATGCAATGCAATATATTACCATTTCTCTAAGAACTGAATCCCCACAGCTGTTAGGACAAGGAAGGGGAAACTTGTTACAAGTTTCGAAGTGATCCTACAAAACACAAATAATGAGCACTTAACATTTGTTAGGGAAAACCATGCCGTATCAAATGGAACGTTTCAACTGGCCGATGTAATGTTTTTTCTGAAAAAGGGTAATACTTACCTTCCGAGGTGTTACCCTTGTGTGGATTAGTTGTGCCCACACAGCAAATTCGAGGTTGTAAATTAACACCAAGGGAGATATACATTAACACTGAATTAGTGTTGTCATAACACTTGCCGAGTGTTTCTTAAAAGATACACCAATTCAGTGTATGAACACACTAAAATGGTGTAATCAAGAAATGTGGCACACGTTGGCGGTGTAAAGTTACACTACGTCTGTGTTTCAGAAATCTTGCAAGAACTTAACACAACTGGTGTGTTATTTTACACCAAATCGTGTATCAAAACACTAACACGGAGTTTAATCTGAAATTATCAATTGCATACCCCAGGTCAGAAATGTTTAAACTAACCACCCTGCTCACGTGAATAGACCGAATAGGTCTATTGCCTTTCAAAAAATATGAGATGTGTGGCAGTGCTCCAGCAATGAAAGTAGTTATACTTCTTGGTGCTAAAAGTTATGTGAATCCTTTATTAAGGATGATGTAATTTCCTCTTCTTCAAAAATTGACTGATCTAATAATGACAATTATCCTTACGTACTTTATTACGGGCAGAGAACCCTAAAAAAAAAGACAAAAACATACACACAGACACACCGTGACACGAGCATCTACTACCAGGGCCCCACGTGCTTTCCGTGACTAATTGAAAGCACGTGTTTTCAGTGTTTATACGCCGGAAAGGTGAAAACAAAGATAATTGTGCAAAATTAAAATATTCTAAAAAGACGGCATTTGTCTTATAAGCAAGTTAACCTTCGAAACATCACGAAAACATCGCATTTGCTTAACACCAGTCATTTTTATATTTGTATGCTGCGTGAGGTTCACGAAAGTGATCTTGTAAGTTTTATTGAAACGCGTCTATCAACGTCGGCAAGCGAAACAACATCGGAATGTTTTGTGTGCGGATACGACCAATCACAACTCAGTCCTAAAACGTTCTCACGGTTTCATTAATCATTTGATTGCATTGTGAACATTCCTTTCAAGACGGTACTTATCAAGTAATGTTTTGTCCAATCAGAGAAGAGCGGAAAGGTTTCGTGTCTTGTTCAACGTTGCGTGCTGTTCATATATTCACGCACAGCGAAGCAGTCGCTGTGCATTTCACCGTCTGTAGATTCTGCACGGAAGAGTTAAATTATTTAGTCTGTCTGTTTTAAGGGTAAAACCTAGCCGGCTTCACTTATTTTTATTTGCGAAGATGTTCAAGAGTGGATGAAGAAGGAGGGGTATTCAGGCATTTGCCGATAATTTTTAAGGTAAGGTAATAGCCTGTCCTAACTAAATAATATGTTCTGCTTTTAAAAGAAAAAAACCCTCATATACTGTGACACGAACCTACAATTCGTAAAACGGTGTTCTGATACATCTTTCTTTTGATTCCCCATCTAACAAAAGTTCCCAACTGAAAATGCACTTTTGGCGCGAAATAACGGAACACGTTGACGTTTTTACTTCGCATTATATTAATTAAGGCCTGAAAGTTTAGCTTTAAAAACTTTAATTTTCCTTTCTTAACTCTTTACTTTTTAACTTCCAAAGCTGAACAGGTTCGGTTGTGCATGAATGAGGAGACCCTGAAGACCCTCGTGCCCCCTGCTGGCGTTCTGCTAATCTTCTTCACAAGGTACGAAAACTTGACTTGATAAAAGCACTGAAGTTCGGATAATTCACGAAGTGTCTACCGAAGCGCGACCTGTACAAGAAGCCGTTAATGCTGAAACAGTTGGCGAGGCATCTAGCACCCCAACAGTTGATAAAAAGAGGTGAGAACCTATTTACACTTCCAAAGGGCCAGTGACTGTCACAAACATCATTTCATTTTATATGAAAACGGCTAGGGGAGTAGAAGGGGAGGGATTTGCAAATTTTGTGCATGTGGTCCTATATTGTAAGCTTTTTTTCCTGCAATCCGGTCAATTATGGAAAATCCAAACTATAACAAAAGAGACAATATTATATATAGGGAATTTACTAGCAATGAGAAGCTTGCAACATAGACAAGTTAATACTGACATATTTCTTAGGTAGGGTGGGTGGGGAATTAGGTTCAGTGGAAGAAAGAAGACTCAGTTACAATGCATTAGTCAACCTATACGGAGCGGTTAGGAGAGAATCCTGGGAACGAGGTTTTGGATTAGTAAGCAAATTCTAAACACATCATTACCTATTTCATGTTACACCTACACAATTTGCCAATGTGTGCTGTCCATATACAATGTAAAAGAACGTATAAACATTTTCAATCATTCACAAGAGATACGTGTAATGAAAAATATTATTTTCAGCCATCCTATTCATTTTACCCATGATACTTCAATATACTGTCTTTTTCGATAAAAGTGCCTGAGACCAAAAACTGTAAGGTTCTGTTCAGTAATACAATAATCGAGGCTGCAAAAAGTATTATTAAAATATGTCTGTAAGGTTCTCAATTATATATATTCCCAAACAACTTACCTTTATCTTTCAATTCATCATGTTGTGGGTTTCCATAGCTATGTAAAGTTGGATTTTCCGCTTTTAACTAGCTCCAAAGTTGAGAGGCCAGCCCGCTCATTACTTGGAACATGATGAATTGATAGCTGGTAATAATTATAGTTATCTAAAATTATCAGAAAAACTTAAGAAGGATAGAAAAACAAAAAAGAAAGAAAGGACGGAAGAAAGACTAAGAAAAAGGAAATACACTCACAGTAATGCTTCCAGCCCCTTTGAACAAATTTTTATTATTCGCGGCATTTTTTTTTTTTAGTTGGAAAAGATCTGATGAGGCAAAAAGGCGTCAGAGACGAGCTCGAAATAAACGAAGAAGGCTTGAAATAAAACAAATAAAGAAAAACGCTCATGAAGAGCTAGTTTTAGAAAAAAAAGAAAAGACAGACAACCGGAGAAAAACTGTCTTCTGTCAAAAAAAAAAAAATCAAGAGAAGTTTCACCAACTGTGGCGTCAAACAGAACGTGAAAAAGAAAGATTGCTTCATTTGCAGATGAAAAATAAAACAAAGTCAATCAATTCTTCAGATAGTGCTGTGGCAGTAACAAACTCATTCCTAGAGATTCCACGGGAACAGAAAGTACATGTGAATATGGACAGTGATTCCAAAAACTTAATAACCCTTTGGGAAGGAAAGTTTGGAAAAGTTACACTGGACTTGCCTTTTATCGAGAAATGCCTGTTGCAGTGAAACAATTCAGTGAAGGAGTCTCACAAACAGAATTAAGTTGAGCATGAGGCAAACATTATTTCCTCATTTAATCAGGCTAAATCTTTCATGCTTGTACTACAATCCTAATTCGTTTTTCGGCAGGAACCATTCAACCGATTTCTATGATGTTTTTGACAGTTTTTGTAAAAATTCGGTTTTAAACATAAGCTGATATCTCAAACAGTGTTAAACCTACACAAAAATAGACAACATTTTCTTAAATTTGCACTATTCTTTATTAAGGATGCCAAAAATGAAAAACGCGATTCAAAAACATACCCAACGTGCATATAAATAGGTTCGGGCCATCTGAAGAATTGGATGAACATACAAAACTTTCCATTTCAATATTTATTGACTTTTATTATGCTGCAGTTGAGAAAACACATTTATTGAAAGTGTTCTTTTGCATCTTTTTTCCTCTTTATAGAATGGTGTTGATGCAAATAAAGTTGCCGAGAACGGCAAGGAGGGAATGACGCACTTCATCATCTTTGAGGGGCAACTGCAAGCCCCAGATGATATATACCTGAGTGGGGAAAGGAATCTCCCTCTAAAGGTTAATGGAGGACATACCAGCGCCTTGCTCACTCTAATATATGTTGTGTGTAATATAGAATATCCGGAAGAATGCAGACACTCATATTCATTTGTCCCAGAGAGAAGTTTTGAATGGACAATGTTAATATACCGACTAAGGTATTACAGCTCATGAATGAACTGAATCAGTTCCAAGCTCGTAATTAAAGCAAACTAAAATTAAATCTGCACGACTTGTTGTGTAATCTGCCTTTCACATCAATAGCTAAGCCGAACGACGACAACGACGGTGGCAAAAACGTTTCTTAAAAAGAAGATCCACGTTGTTTCAAATTTCATCTCTCCGGCTTCTGTAGTTCTGTATAGGACTATATTAATATTTGAATTTTTAAAAAAAGGTTACATGAGAAAATCGTTCTCTCATGCAGTGTGCTCTCATCCTCCGCAAAACTAAAAAGTCTTAGAAAAGAAAGACCTACGGTGTACAGCCCTCTTAGTTTTTAACACTTGTTTTAATTCGTGCTGTTTTACTGAATTCTGAAGAGAACAAAGTTTTTATTACTATCAGGGTAAAGCAATTAAATGGGAGTAAATTTACAGGTTGTTGTCGTAGCTGTTACTTTGTCTACTTTTAAGACTTCTTCATGAGTTACAAATAGTGTTGGCTCAGCACTCAAACGGTGTGTTATAACACAATTGGAAGTGTTGATCTACACTAATACAGTGTAAAATTCCCAGTAGTGTAAATTTACCTGACTTTGGTGTGCACACAGCTGCAATGGGTTTTACACATATTCAGTGTCATCATTACTCTTTTTTAGTGTAACAAAAACACCAGAACAGTGTAAAGGAGACATATTTTTGGTGTATTTTAACACCAAAATTGGTTTACGTTAACCCAATTTTGGTGTTACTAAACACCAATATAGAGAAAATATACACCAGGTCAGTGTTGCTGTAACACTGCAAAGGTGTTTTTAAACGCATTCAGGATCGTATGTAGGTCATATTTACACCATTTCGGTGTAAATATACACGACAGTAGTGTTTTGTTCACACAGCTGCAAAAATTTACACTTTTTTGGTGTTACCATAACACCTCGATTTTGCTGTGCAGCTTCTTTTAGTCGGAAAAAATGAAAAATTTAACCGCATTTCTTTAATTGTACAACTAATTTTGTACTAAGAAATGAAAACAGTACCATTTGTGGGAAAACTTTCACCGAAATTTCCACACAATTAGTAAGCATTCAATTTTATTCTTCCGCAATTAGACTTTGCTACTTGCTTGTTGTCGCCAATCCAAGCAAAGTAAAAAAAACTCATGGAAATACACAATAACATACAGCTACCACCTTCGCTAAGTACATTTGCTTGTATTCCAACTAAAATGGAATGCCAGATAAAATAAAACTGCCTGATATACTTGAAAGAACGCACGTGTCAAATTTTCAGTTCACAAAGCTAAGACAAGATCAAACGAAAAGCGTCAGGGTAATCCTCCCGACCAGCGGTAAAAACTGTTGTAAAGAACAGGATCTACCTCTTGCAAAATACACAACGAGGGTAAAATTCATCGTTATTTTACCTGCAAGTGCCTCTTTGGGTGTGGTTCTTCACAGTATTCACATTCTATGATCCTCCATTCGCACGTGTCTATCACGTGTTGTTCGAGGTCTTTTCTTTTCATGGTCACATGGCAGTTTTCGCTGGTACAAGTGACAATTTTGAATGGACAAGCTTCCAAGTGAACCTTTTAAAATAATAACAAATTATGAGGATTAAGAGAGAAGAGTGGGTAGGAATTTAACTTTTGTTACGAGCAAATGTGGACGCGGTTGCATGTGTAGTGGTTATTTCATTGACTTCTAGTATACCACGGTTATAGTCCCTCCGCCTGGATGACAGCATTAAAAGATTTACTTTCAGTCATTTGGAAGTGCAGCACATATATACTTAGGACCGAGGGCAAAGGTGGATGAAAGCAGGGCGGATAAAGGTTGGGCGGTGAAACGAGCGCTCCGCTCTTCATTTAATGTGTGATGCGGAGTAGGACTGGCACGAGCCACAGCATGAAAAATCAAATTTACGTGAGCGTAATGACAACGTAAAGTCAGCGTATAGTTGAATTTTACACAACTTTACGCTTCCTTTACTCTACGTAAAGTTCAACTTTACAGCACCTTTACGCCTACATATAAAGCTGGCGTAATGAAACAAAAACTTTACGCAACACCTTTACGTTTTGCGTAAAGCTTGTGTAAACCCTACTTTAAGCTTGTGTAAAGCGAAAATACAAGCTCCTTTACGCCATATATAAATACACATAAACACACTGGAAACTTTAAAAATAAAGGGAAATATAATGGTAATCGGTAAATTTTTCTTACCAAACTTTTAACAATCAAGATTTTATTTTTGTCCATGTCAAATATCTGAATTTTCCACACAAACATTGGATTTTTGTTGTGTACTTAATACCGGTTGTTTTCTTTGGTTCCCCATCATCTCTCCATAGTATTTACAATCTGGAGCCATGGAGGATTACTCATATATACATTACAAATAATTGTATGAGTAATCCTCAATTCAAGTTTCGACACAAAATAAAATACCCTAATATGTAACAACACTTCAACACACAGTTAAAGGATTAGGCCAGAAATTTTGTTTTTATTCTTCAAAACTGACAACAAAAACGAAAAGTTATAAAGCGTTGAAAACCCAATAGACCTATAGAAAAATAAGAACCCAACTTCAAACTGACATTAGTCATCCCTACTATTAAGTTATAACTTGCTTTAATGGAGTTATATTGTTTAACCAGTAGATGAACTTTGAATAAGTAGTAGTTTAAAAAATAGGGCCCCTTTCCGTTTTCCAATTTTGCATTACCATAACCAATTTTCAAATTGCCTATCTTTATTTTTACATTTCAAATCCCATGAAAATCGCCAGGTATGCTACATTGTTGTAACTGCAAAAGCTGCAAATACGAATCGCATTCTTTAAGTTTAGTCCCGCAAAGAGTGATATTACAAGGTTTTAAAAAACAAAACACACTGATTCTCTAAAACTGAATTTTCTAAATATAACATGATTTATTTCTGTGTTAGCATCTTTGTCATTACATTAAAAATAAAAAAAAAACGAAAATTTTTCCAACACGTAAGGTTTAAATAAGAAGATACAGTGTACATAAACTTTTCAAATGGGTCAAAACAGTCTTCTCAAAATATCCAAAAAAAATCATCTTAACTTAGTATTATACCAAATTAAGATGATTTATAGTTTGAAATAATTATTAGCATTTACATGTAAGGTACAGGGTGTACAAGAAAACTGATGAAGTTAAATTTTGATAAAAAACAGCAACTCTAACACGCAAATTAATGTAAAGGTGGGTCAAAATGGTCTCTTCCAAAATGAAAATATTTAGTATAATTTAGCATAATTCAAATTAAAAGCTTAAACAATTTTAGATAAGAAATAAAAAGACTGAAAGCCTAATACATGTATAACATTGATGGTTTCTTGATTTAGCCCTTTCACTCCCAGAAGTGTTTACAGTCAAATTTAACAACAAAATCCAAATAACAAATCATTTTCATAAACTGATGATGTAAAAGTTAGATGCACAAGGCTGTCACTAAGATTGCAAGTTGCAGGGTTTAAGTGAAATTAGTGAGCGGGACATTGAAAATGTGGAAAGTTTCGTTTCCTCTCAAAACAGCCAAGTATTGGGCTCAAAGTAGCCGATTTAAAGTCTGGTTTATGGCCCTTAGTGACAGCCCTGGAACCACTTTACAAGACTAAGGCTTGTAATTAACATGTATTAATCCTGTTTGCTTTGAGAGGACTTTCTGTCACCAACATCCCATACCAGGCTGATCTGCTGAATAAATAGAAAGCAAGTATTATTTGAGTAAACTACACAGATTATTTGTAGGCTAGTGATAATACACTTAATCGGGCACTAAAGGCACAAGTGCATGTACAGTAAGGGGGTGTTTACATGAGAAAACTCACACCGGCGCGAGTCTCATACCGGGATGACTTTTTGATTTTGTATCGGGTTTACATTATGACTGAGTCATTTCATATCTTGTTATTTGAAGGTACACTTCATGTTGATAAAATACAAGTGTGATTCAAAATCGCAAACATTACGCGTGCGCTACCCATTCCAGTCTACCGGCAGACCGATTTCACGCCGAAACGGGTGGTCGTTTCGCGTTTACATGATACTGCCGTGAGATTTTGTACCAGAGTGAAATTCTCGCCCCAGTACAAGAACTGGGGTGAACTCACGCTGGGGTGACTCGCGCCTGCATGACATTTTGTGGTGGTATCATGTAAACAAATATAGAGCTACGAGAGGGAATCGGAGTGAACTCGCTCCGGGGCAAAAGTTGCCCCGGTGTCATGTAAACACCCCCTAAGTTGCCAGAGGACACTGCCTGCTATTACTAATTAATAATATTTTTTCCTGCACTTATGGCCAAATTACTACAATCAGCACAATTTTACTTGACACAGGGTTCCCCACATGCCTCTTTTCACAAACCAAGACTAAAAATTTGAAAAAAATGATAAGGCATTTTCCACAAGGGGTCTAATAACAGTGCAAAACCTGAGCAGCAAATGATTTCAATGTCCACAAATTCACACAACTGAATAAGATTCATCTGACTGTTAAAGATTCAAAATGTTTGACTGGTATGAGTTAAAGGCTTTCCTTAAAGGCAATAATATTTACATTTAGAACCCTACTTGCAGTTGAGTGAAAATCAGGGTAAAATGCTACATGGAAACCCTATAATAATAATAATAATAATAATAGTAATGAACTTTATTAAAGTCTCATGTCTTATAACACAGGCACAGTGCCTTACTAATTGGGGAGACTGAAGCATATATATATGTTAAATTTATTAACAATGGTTTATTATATTATTAGAGTTCAATGTTTTACAATGTATATCTTTTTTTTATTTTAATGTATGCATTTTTATAAAAGTATCATCCATTAATATTGTTGTAAAGTGCTATGAAAAACCACTGGATGTACATTATTATTATTATTAGAGAGTAAGCAGTGCGCAAAGAAAGTAGTGTCCGATAGCCCGGGGCTAGTGGATTTTGCTATCGAGCTACTGAATTTTGAACTCAACTTGCCTGATGGGCAAGTGAAGTTTTTTTGAGGAATTCAAGTTAAAGAAGAACTGTGAAATAAACTCTGCTCATCAAAACGGTTTGGGGGCTAGTTGAAATGATATTTGGGCTAGTATATGCTAGCTTCAGCTTGCCCGAATGGCAAGCTTTAAAAATCACCTTCTTTGCACCCTGGTAAGAGAGAAATTTTCCTATCCACTTGTCCTTCACACAAGCAATGCATTAAATTTGGTTGTCCAAAACCTAGAGTTCTTGTCCAAAAAGTTTAGCTTGCAATGGGCATTTAATGTTTTTAACCACATTATTTAATCACATTATTACCCTTGTATATTATTTTTGAATTAAACCTACAACAGAGCTTGTAAAAAAGCAAATGGATGAAACGACTGGCAGTGGAATGGCAAAGTTAAATGGAATATTTAAGGCAACTGTTTCTCATCTTTATTTTCTAATTAAAAATGTGCTTGTCCCACGGACAAGTCATATCAAAGGTTTACACGTTGGAACTAAATTTCTACCAGTCCCGGACTAAAGTTCCAAATCAAAAATCATTCCTAGCCTTCTCATGAGCTCCACCAAAGACTTTCAGGGAAAATATAGAAACATATAAGCACCTTATTCCCAAAAGTTTCAAATTTTCCTGAAACTTTACCTAATTTATTTTTTTCCTTTTTAATACAAAACGTTAGGCGCCGAAGGGTATGGTTTTTTAGCCGTTTTGGTCTGAAACAGTGTATCAATTTTGACCATTTTGGTCTGAAATAGGGTATGGTTTGTGCACTCTGGTCTTGAATAAAGTATGTTTTTTAGAAGAAGCTCCTTCTTCTGCATTATAAGGCGATAAGACCATTTCCCTTTTAATGAAGGAAAGCTAATTTTGTTAGCCGAAATGTTGGCCTTTAATAAATCAGCCCTTTGACACAGTGCCAGCCCTGCATTCAGGTTTGTTCCCTTTTAATGTTTACCCCAACCGTGTAGTTAGGGGTCTGAAATAAGGTAGGGAAAATCACAGATTTTGGTCTGAAATAGGGTAAGGGTTTCAGGAAGCGTGCCGCACACCCCCACCCAATTTTTCTGGAAGTACCTCCCCGGGAATGTCAGAAGCGATGGTCAAACCTAGATAACCAGGTTAGTGAAAATTCAGTTTAACTAAGAAAACTGACCTGTAACAATTTTTATCTTTGGCAAATTACTCCACAGCTTTAACACTAAATCCAGGCTTCTGATCTTTTTAATTCACGTACATGATAACAGGAGAAACGCAATAAAGGGCGGGAGTCGGGTGACAGAGGAACAAATTGGGAAGCAGGAGAACGGGGTACGGGAAGCGGGAGGTTGTGACCCCCCCCTGTCCGCCCCCACACACACACCCACAAATAAGGGGATAATTTCACGCTCAAATTTCGTGCCTTATCATGGGTAACTTATCACTCATGATATAATATAACTAACACGGCGTTGAACAGAAGGAATTTGACTTGCCGTTGATGATATTTTGCAACCTGTAGATTTAAACTGAGTGCTTAAGTATTCACAATGTACAGGTAGTCTTATGGTGTACAGTAAAATATCGGCATTTCCACGCGCAATTTTAGCTGTAAAAGGCGCACAAAAACTAACTAGACTGAAAAACCAAACATAAAAAGATAAATAAAAAGTTCAGACTTTTTAGACAATAAAATGAATTGAGATACCCTGGGTGTCAGAGGTTTTTTTTTCTTTTCTAATTCCTGATAGTTTGCGATAAATTGACAAAAATGAGAAATGAACAGTCAATAGTCTGGTGCCAGATTTGACTGCTTCAGTCATCACTCGTAAAAAGGACGATTTTGGCACTGCAAAATACTTCCAAAGGCGCATTATTTCCCTCAGTTTTCCATCTGCAGTCCAGTAATAGACGCCATAGTTGCGAATGACACATTTCGGTCGTACAAAGCTTCATAACTCCAAACCTCACCGAATCGCCATTTTGTTTGTTGCTACAACTCCAGAGATGCTTCACGGGATATAAACTAGGTTCCAGGCATTCAAAAATCCTCGATTAGCCCACCAGGCTTGGTTTTAAAACAAAATTGCCACGAAAATGTCACGCAAGGTACATCAGCGTACTGTTTTGTTGCTATCAGCCGCTCGGCCGAGTATAAACCTAACATTTCTTGCAAGGTGTTTTATTCCAGCTCTTTTCTTCGTAAAACAGATCCACAGAGCACAAATTATTTAAAAAATCGCAGGGATACGCTTTCCCTGACTACGATCGTTTTTGTCCGTCATTTTGAAAATGAGATTCCGCTGACAATTAATCACGGGCGCGAAATGTCCACGATTTCTGGCAATG